>PVKC010052439.1:0-10270 GCA_004027635.1 Crocidura indochinensis | reverse complement strand
TGGCAGAAAACTCCACTTACCCCGTGGTTTCTCCCTCAGTTTCCTGTAAAGATCCCTTGCTTGCTCTTCTCTGAAATAAAAAAGAGACAACTCTATTTCTCTCTGAAGTCAAATAACAATTTGATTCACTGAAATATTTCTCAGTGAGTTCCTGCCAGCAGAATGAATGATTTCTAGAAGCAAGACCAGTGGTATGAGTGAGATCATCTAGGATGAGAATTTTAAAGAAAGGAATCTCCACTCTGTGCCTTGGCATTCTCCATACATCTGGCTTCTCCAATAGTAGAACCAATATCAGCATTAATTTGAATTCCCAAAATTTCCCCTGTGAAAACTCAACACTGAGGGCAGAGATAAGCTTGTATTTCTTTTAAATCAAAGAGAAACTGGTTGACATTTTATTTGAAGATGAGTGAATAAGGGTTACATAGAATAGAAAGAACCAAACTACTGCTGTCCAGCTTCTCTGTCTTAAGAATGCCAGAAAAGCATCTGAAGACATTGTTGTATATGAAAATATTTCCATAAGATTATCCTTTGCCTGTTGTTCCACCTTGACCCTCCAGGTGGGGGTGCTGTTGAACGCCAAATAAATAGCTTAGGTTTCAGGCGTTGGGGGGGATTCTTTGGCTAGAGTTGGTTGGCTGGCTCCAGGTGTCTTGGAACTAGCAGCAGGCTGACAAAGGACTCTCTTCGGCCAACCTTTTAACCCATAACCCTCCTGTCCGTGAATTATTTGCTGTGGATAAATATTACCAAGATCATGCCCCCTCCCCCGCCCCAAAGAGGGGAAAAGGGGGTGGGAACCAATTTCTCGTTTTGGGATCTCTTTACAGATACTCAAACAATCAACAAAGGTGTAAACAGAACCCAACAAATGGGGCAACAAGGGACAACAGACATGTCGAACTTAAATGTAACAGCTAAAGACAGTGATGTAGCTCGAGTGCTGCTCCTATCCACATTGAGACCTGTGTGCAGATTTCTTGAGGTGGGAGCCCTTCAAAACCAAGGCTAAATACTGATGATGATTCAGTTTCCAGGAGTCAGTGAGCTCAGTGAGCAAGAAGCTTGTCTTGCATGAAGCCCCTCTAAGTTCAATCACACCATATGATCCCCAAGCCCCACCAAGAGTAGTCCCTAACACAGAGACAGGAGTAAGCCTGGAGCACAGCCAGACTCAGTTTCCAGATCTAAACTTCTCTGAGAAGTAGTTTTTTTATTTTCTGTTCCTAGGTCCAGTTTAGTACCATGACTCAGATGCATTTTCTGGACTTACCCTCCCAACAATGGAAAACCAAGTAACTTTTATCCCCACTTAACAGACCTGGGAACTAAGACTCGGGGTTATGGGAGATATACCCATGCAGGTTTCTGAGACATGCTGTGAAGATTTACAGCAGGTGAGGGGTGGGCATGACAGGAGAATGGACTTACAGAGCTCCCATAAGAAACACACATGAACTTTTAGGTGGTCCCAAAACATACATGCAAACTTTGCTGGAGGTATCTATGTGTGCTGGGAACAGCATGGGGATCCGAGGCAGTTGGTACTCACAGGTCATCTAGTGTTCCCCCCTGCTTTCTCCCCATTGGGCTCCTCTGCAAGTCCACGATATCTGTCTGAAGGGCCATCATCAGTTCCACCAGATGTTTCACTTCATTCTCCTAATAAAAAAGCTGTGCTAATGTCAACTGACATAATAACAGTATACCAGAGGCAAGATTTGTTGAAAAAGCCCTCCACGCTGACTGAGGACTCTGTATTCACTATGAATAGGAATAGGGAATCTGGATGCATATCTCTCAAATTTGTCACATTCCACCCATGTAATAACCCTTAGGCAAGGTACACAAGACAGGCTTTTTTTTTTTTATTTTTTATAGGGCTGTGACAGTTGTTACGAGAATAAGAAGAATGTAAAATATCATCATGTAAAGGTGCCCAATGATAATCAAGTTTCTTTATTTCATCTACCCCGGTACACAGTACTTTACTTCACAGATGACGCATGAGATCCAAGACAGGATGGGAAACTCATTTGCCTCTATGTTAAATAGATGTAGATAATTAAAGGATTTCCTAAACTTTGTATACTTGCATCTACAAAGTTTTTCTCTGAGAAATGCAACATGGGTATTTGCAGAAGCACCTTAGTTCCGTTATGCATTTAATTTTCAATAGATTTTGAATTAATTTAAATTTGGAAAAGTATTTCAAAGAAGGTACATGGAGATAAGAGTACTCAGAGCTCTTTCTAACAGGTATAGATGCCTCACCCATCCTGATCCCAGGAGACTTTACATCTTGCTCCTCATTCAAATATAGATCAGCTCTGTCACATGTGGCCTGCAGGGGCCCTACTAGCCAATTAAGCTGAAAAGTAGGAGGAGGAAAACTTGACTTATGACAGGAAGGAAAGCTTAGTATTCAATAAGAAGGTGGGAAACAGTAGTAAGGACATGAACTTAAAATGACTCTCTTACCCTTCCACAGAGCTCCACAGCCTGTTCCATTTCCCTCCACGCGAGCAACAATTTTTCTGATGCTAAAAAAAAAATTAGGGGAAAAAAAGCTGAAAATACCACAAAACCAAAACAGAAATAAACAATAAAATTATAAAAAGACATGGTAGGGAGGAGAACCCTCCAGAAAAATAAAAAGTCTCTTCAAACTCATACAAAGAGTACACTCACTGATTCCAAACTCAGTTTGTTCACTATACTTTTCCAGGTCAATCTGGATGCTGGTTTTAAAGAAATCCAACTTGGCCTTGAGTTGCTGAGACATGGAAGCCATGGAATTCTTCATCTTAGAAAGACAGCTATTATTCCGGAGGAGATTCATCCTGCAGGCCCATAAGAAAAAGAATTTTAGAAACTTTTGGGGGATCCAAATGTCATTTTTTGAACACTAACATAACTGTTCTAACACTTTGCTAGTATATGAATAGTTACATAATTTCCTAATCCTAAGCATTGTGTGAGGCTTTGCACCAAAACTGGAGTAAGATCAGTGACCTGGGGAGGAAGCAATGCACTCCAGCTAGTTAGCTAAGGAGTGTTGCTAACCCAAATAGCCATGTGCTCCTCCAAGTCCCAAATTCCACTGGGTTCAGTCCAGTCCTTCAGTGTATACTCCTTTTCTGTGTGCTGGCCTTACTCTCTCCTCAGATCTAATATACCACACTAACCACATGCCACCCAGCCAAACCAGTGTCTCTCTCTCTCTTGTGCCTCCTAAGAGCTACTTTTGGACTACTGCCTCTGTCATGCCCAAGAGCAAAGCCATGTAACAGTTTAAATTAGGCTCAGTGAAAATGGTACAATACATGGCAGCTCGTTGTCCCTGCTGCAGCCGGTTGCAGTCTTCCTTCAGGGTCTGGATGCTGTGCCAGATCTGGCCCCACACTCTCCTCAGCTGGAAAAAAGGGAGGTTCCTCTTGGGTTCTTGAACTGGAACAGAGATACATACAGTTGTTGAGAGAAAATCCTTCCCACAGTTAACCATAACCAACTGTAACAACATCACTGGCACTTAAAAAGCTGCAAAAAGTTATCTAATTATTATGCTATTATATACCTCTTTTGGGAGTTATACCCAATTATTGTCTCATGCCTTTTTGTGGCTTTTTATAGCATAAAGGCATAGTGGTAAGTGGCTGCTGATGAGACGGAACCACTATGACAATGATAATTGGAAATGTTCACTTTGGACAAGTATGGGGTGCTAGAAGATGAAGTAATATGCATGATACCCTTTCAGTAACAGTATTACAACCAATGTGCCTAAAAGGAAAAAAAGAGAGGATGAGAGAGTAAAATACAGCAAGGAAGAATTAGAGAGAAGAAAAGTATCTGCCGTCAAGGTAGGCTGGGAAGATACTAGGAGGGACAGTGGCAATATGAAATGAACAGAAGTAAAGGGATAGAACATTGTATAAAACTCAACTATCAACAACTTTTTAACTTTGTATCTCACAGTGATAAAAATAAATAGAGCTGTTGATTTGATGTGAGGACACACTTTATGTTAAATGGGGGGTGGTGGTGGTGGCGCTCAGGGGTTACTCCTGGTTCTGTGCTCAGAAATCGCTCCTGGCTCAGGTGACCATATGGGATGCCAGCGACATAGGTCCTGGCTCAGTTGCATGCAAGGCAAATACCCTTCTGCTGTCCTACCACTCCAGACTTGAGAAAGCACATTTTAAAGCTGTTTTGGGATAAATCCAGTGGTGCTGAGGTTCAATTCTGGGCTCTTGTTTGGGGAATGATTCAATGTTAGAAACTGAACTTGACTCTCCTGCATGCCCAGCATGCACCTTGCTATCTCTCTAGTGATGAAGAATCACTTTATGAACCATGAGGAGGTATTCACATGTATATAAGCTTATTTATTTTTGGTAGAAACTTCTATGTTTGTAAAATTCAAGGTCATAGGAAGTTTTCTAAAGATACAATTTTAATAGGACTTTAATAGAAAACCACATACATAATATGTCTGTAGCTCTCAGATTTTGAAACCTCAATAAATTTATTCTAAATGTGTTTTTATAAGAGAGACAGACACAGAGAGAAAAGAGAAAGAGAAAAAAGAGGGAGAGAAAACAGGAATAGCAGCAAACACATTAAAATGTTCACTTAACATTTATACAATAGAATGCTAAATAGTCATAAAACTCAGGTAGCTCTATATGTATTAACAGAGGAAAAAGGTCTCCAAACTATATTAAATGAAAAAGTCAGGTATAGAGCAGAACCTATTATATATTACTTTCTATGGAGAAATGGGAAAGCAAATATGTAAGTGGTATGACTGTTATGAATATATTTATCAATGCATAAAACATCACTGGGAAGAGATGCAAAGATCCTCAACAAAACACTAGCAAATAGAATCCAATAGCTCATCAAGAAGGTTACACACCATGATCAAGTAGGATTCATCCCAGAGACGCAAAGATAGTTTAACATTCACAAGTCAATCAATAAAATATACCATATGAAAAGGAAAAATAAAAAATCACATGATCATATAAATAGATGCAAAGAAAGAATTTGATATGGTCCTGTTCATGATAAAAACTCTCAACAAGAGGGGAATTTGTTTGTTTGTCTTTGGGTCACACCTGGCAGTGCTCACCACACCTGGCTCTATGCTCAGAAATCGATCCTGGCAGGCTTGGGGGACCACATGGGATGCAGAATTCGAACCACCATCCTTCTGCATGTAAGGCAAATGCCCTACCTCCATGCTATCTCTCTGGCCCCAAACTATAGCACTTTTTTGGTTTTTTTGTTTTGTTTTGTTTTGGTTTGGTTTTTGGGTCACACCCGGCAGCGTTCAGGACTTACTCTTGGCTCTATGCTCAGAAATCACTCCTGACAGGCTCAGGGGACCATATGGGATGCTGGGATTTGAACCACCATGCTTCTGCATCAAGGCAAATGCCCTACCTTCATGCTAATTTCCAGCCCCAACAAGAGGGGACTTAAAGGAATTTTCTCAATATAATTAAGATCATTTACCACAAGACTATCGAGAACATTATACTAAATGGGGACAAACTAAAAGCCTTTCCTCTAAGATCTGGCACAAGTAAAAGTTGTCCCCTCTTGTCACTTCTATTTAATAGAATATGGAAGTATTTGCCACAGCAATCAGGCAAGAAAAAGATATCAAGGATATCCAGATAGAAAAGGAAGAAGTTAAGCTCTAATGTTTGCAGATGATATGATACTATACTTAGAAAATCCTAAATACTCTACCAAAAAGTTTTTTTAGAAACAATAGATTTGTAAAGTGGCAACTACAAAATTAATATGTAAAACCTATGGCTTTTTTTTATATACAATGAAAGAAAAGAATCACTAAAGATATCAATCCCATTCACAATTATGCCTCAGAAAATCAAATACCTTGGAGTTAATTTAATTATGGAGATGAAAGACCTATATAAAGAAAACTACAAAACACTGCTTTGAGAAATCAAAGAAGACACAAGGGAATGTAGAAATATACCCTGCTCATATATTGGGAGGATTAACATTAAAATGGCAATACTTCCTGAAGGATTGTACAGATTCAATGCTATCCCTACAATACCCATGACATTTCCCAAAGAAATAAATCGAACACTCCTAAAATTCAGTTGTAGCAATAAATGTCCACAAATAGCTAAAGCAATCCTTGGGAAAAAGAAGATGGGAGGCATCACTTGCCCGAACTTTAAATTGTACTATAAAGCAGTAGTCATTAAAACATCATCGTATTGAGATAAAGACAGATCCCGGGGGCCGGAGAGATAGCACAGCATCATTTGCCTTGCAAGAAGCCAACCTGGGACCTAAGGTGGTTGGTTCAAATTCCGGCGTCCCATACGCCCCCCCACTCTGTGCCTGTCAGGAGTTATTTCTGAGCAGATAGCCAGGAGTAACCCTTGAGCACCGCCGGGTGTGCCCCCCCCCCAAAAAAAAAGACAGATCCCTTGGATCAGTGGGATAGACGAATATTCTGAGACTGACTCCCAGGTATACAATAAATTAATCTTTGATAAAGGGGCAAGAAATACAAAGTGAAGCAAGGAAAGCCTCTTCAACAAGCAGTCTTGGGAAAACTGGTCAACTGCATGCAAAAAAGTGAACTGAGACCTCCCTTTAACACCATGCACAAAGGCTAAATCAAAATGGATTAAAGATCTTTGTTATTAGACATGAATCGTAGGCAGAACACCCCATGAAATTGCATTTAAAAGCATCTTCTAAGAGAAAATACCACTTTCCAAGAAACTAGAAGCAAAGATAAACAAATACGACTATATTTATACTGAGAAGATTACAATTCAAAGAAAACAGTAACTAAGATACAGAGGTTACCAATGGAATGGGAAAAACTATTCACCCAGTACCCATCATATAAGGGGTTAATATCTAAGATAAACAAGGTATTGTTAGGACTTAACAAGAAGAAATATCTAATGCCATCCAAAAATAAGAATAGACATTTCCTCAAAGAAGAACTAGATGCCAAAAGGCACATTAAAAACAAAAAGCTTCACATAACTAATCATCAGGGAGATGCAAAACAAAACGAGAATGAGATTTATCATCTCACACCAGTGACTGGCATACATCACAAAGAACAAGAACAAAAAGTGCTGGCAGGGCTGGAGAGATGGCATGGAGGCAGGGCGTTTGCCTGCCAGGAGTGATTTCTGGGCATAGAGCCAGGAGTAAGCCCTGAGCGCTGCTGGGTGTGACCCAAAAACCAAAAACCAAAAAAAAAAAAAAAAAAAAAAAAAAAAAAAAAAAAAAAAAAAAAAAAAAAAAAAAAAAAAAAAAAGTGCTGGCATGGAAGTGGGAGAAAAGGACTCTCATTCATTGCTAGTGGGAATGTAGACTGGTCCAGCCTTTTTGGAAAACAATATGGATATTCCTCACAAAACTAGAAACTGAAGTTTCATATAATCCAGCAATACCATTCCTAGGGGCCTAAAAATACCCCGCAGAAAAGCCCTCTACATTCTATCTTTATCGTACACAATTTACAATAGCCAGAATCTGGAAACAATCCAAGGGCCCTAGAACATATGAGTGGCTAATGAAACTGTGATACATCTACATAATGGAATGCTATGCAGCCATTAGGAAAAATAAAGTCATGAAATTTGCTTATGCATGAATAGATATGGAAATCAGAGAGAGAGGGATATAGAATAATCTCACTCATTTGTGGAATATAAGTAAAATAAAATATAGTGAGGCCTGAGTGATAGCATAGTGGTAGCACATTTGCCTTGCATGCTGCCGACCCCGTATGGACATGGGTTCAATCCCCGACATCCCGTATGATCCCCTGAGCCTGTCAGGAGCAATATTTGAGTGCAGAACCAGGAGCAATCCCTGTGCACCACCAGGTGTGGCCCCAAAACAAAACAAAACAAAACAAAATAATACGTGTAAGTTGACACCCAGTAATTTACTCAAAACAAAGGCATCTCCCCCATCTTCCTCTTTAAGCCATTCCTTTGATAGTAAAAGCCCACCTTAATCAATCTACCCCATCCCACCACAGTGGATTTTGGGAAAATAAAGAAAGAGCAGTTTTGGCTTAGTGTGCAGAGATACCACAGGGCAAAAATTAAACTGACTCCACGATTATTTCCTGACTGGCTTGGTTTATTAATTCTTTGCCACTAATCTACCTGCATTAGACCAGTTCCCTGGGGACTAAAATATGGCGTTTGGGCTGATTTCATATCGTGGGGATTTATTTTACAAATATGATAATAATATCCAGACAATGGAAATAAAGGTCAGGAGGGCCAGTCCATGGTAGAAAGCTTGCCACAAAGAGTAGTGAATGCAGTTAGGGTAGTGAATGATCCATTGTGACAATGATAGTTGGAATAGATCACTCTGGATAAGAGATAATGTGATATGCATGGTACCCCTCCATTACCAATAATGCATGGTGCTTAAATATCTATATATAAAAATATTAACATTTTTTTTAAGAAGTAAAAAATTTTTTTGTAGTTTTTAAATAAAGTTGAAAAGTCCTTATTTGGGGCCGGAAAGATAGCATGGAAGTAAGGTGTTTGCCTTGCATGCAGAAGGTCGGTGGTTCGAATCCCAGCATCCCATATGGTCCCCCGAGCCTGCCAGGAGCAACAATTTCTGAGCGTAGAGCCAGGAGTAAGCCCTGAGCGCTGCTGGGTGTGACCCAAAGACAAAAAAAAATAAATAAAGGAAAAGAGAGAAGACAGAGACAGGAGAGAGAGAGGAGAGAGATGAGAAAGAGAGAGGAGAGAGAGAAAGAGAAAGAGAGAGGAGAGAGGAGAGAGGACAGAGAAGCAAAATGCTTTTCCCAGAGGCAAGTAGGGAAGAGATACCGGGGAGGGATACTGGGTACATTGGAGGCGGGAAATGTGCACTAGTGAAGGGCAGTGTACATTCTATGACTGAAACTCAACCATGAACAATTTTTTGTAACCATGGTACTTAAATAAATTATATTTAGAAAAAAATAAAGAAATCTACTGACGCATACTTTGGAAAAAAAACAAAAAACATCACTGGTAGGTAAACCCAACACTTTGATAGAAGCAGATCCTATGGAAGAGACAAAGAAATTGGGGCTGAAGGTTATTTTTCTTTTCTTTGTTTACTCTAATTTTGGGCTACACTCAGAAGTATTCAGGGTTTACTTCTGGTTTTGCACTGAACCTGAGTGAACCTAAGTAAGCTGCATGTAAGGCCAGCACTGTGCCTGCTGCACTCTCTCTCTAGCCCTGGTAGAGAAAATAAGTTTATTTTTCATGGCATATTCTTTTTTTCTTTGATACTTTTGTCTCCTGTTAAATATTAGTTATCAAAATGTAAATAAAACTTTTTTCTTCTTTTTTTCTTTTTTGGTTTTTGGGTCACACCCGGCAGTGCTCAGGGGTTACTCCTGGCTCCATGCTCAGAAATTGTTCCTGGCAGGCACGGGGGACCATATGGGGCACCGGGATTCAAACCGATGACCTTTTGCATGAAAGGCAAACGCCTTACCTTCATGCTATCTCCCGGGCCCCTTTCTTTCTTTTGTAAATAAAACTTTTAAAATGACCCATCTGTTTCAAGTTTAGTGACTTTTAGGCAACACTCTTCAGTCTCTTCTGAAAGTACTCTTTGAGGCTGAATTGAACTGAAGATGTCTTTTCTTTTTACTGGGGAGGGAGGGAGAGAGGGAGGGAGGGAGAGAAGGGAGGGAGGGAGGAAGGAAGGAAGAAAGGAAGGTACTCTAGGTCTAAGTAAGGTGATTTCCATAGTATGTGCCTCCCTCCCTCCTGACCCAAGTATTCCAAGTGGTTACTTAAAACAACAAAAAACACCATATACAAAATAATAAAATGAATAAACACCAGAATAAGGTAGTTCAAAGGGCTGGCACTCATGATTTACATGCTGGAGACCTGGCTTCAGTACCTGGCACCAATGGTCCATTGAGCACAGAGTAATTATTTTGTTTTGTTTTGTTTTTGGGCCACACCGGGTGACACTCAGGGGTTATTCCTGGTTATGTGCTTAGAAATCACTCCTGGCTTGGGGGACCATGAGACGCCGGGGGATTGAATCACAGTTCATCCCAGGCAAGTGCGGGCAAGGCAGAACCTTACTTGCACCACCACTCTGGCCCCTTCTTTATTAGACATTTATATATATGTATGTGTATATATATAAAATATATATACATACACATGTGCATATGTAATTTTTTTGTGGT
>PVKC010052438.1:0-10270 GCA_004027635.1 Crocidura indochinensis | reverse complement strand
GAGGAGGAGGAGGAGAGGGGGCGACAGGGCGGGCGGGGGGGAGAAAGGGAAGCGGTGCAAAGTGAAGCAAGGGATCAGGAGGTGCGGGCAGAATGAAAGAAGAGGTGGGCCAGCGCTCGGACGCCCAGAAGCCCAGGGAACCGCCCCGGGATGAGGTTAGAGTCCCGGGGTCGGAGAATAGGAGCCCGGGAGGCCGTGGGAAGCGAGCCGGCTCCGACCCCCGCGGCCGCCGGTTGCTGCTGCTGCCGCCGCCGCCGCTGCTGCTGCTGCCGAGGGTCGGGGGGGAGCGCGGGTGGGTCCCCCCGTGCGGCGGCCCCCGCAGGGCTCAAGGCTGCTCCGTCTCCCCCCTCCCCCCCACCCGGCTCCCGAGACCGCGGCCGCTTTGCTCTTCAGCCGCTGCGGCCGCTTTTCTTCCTCAGCCGCCGCCGCCGCCGCCTCCTCAGCCGCCAGTGTGCCGCCCGCCGCGGCCGGACTCACCTCCCCTAAGCCTGAGCCAAGCCGGATAGAGCGGAGCCAGCGGCGGACACGCGCAACCAGCCGCCGAGGCCCCGCCCCCCGCCTCACTCGCACCGGCTGTCCCAGCCAATCCACGCCCACCTGTCCGCGCCCGCGTCCAATCGCGAGCCGGCAGCTTCAGACGGGCGTGCCGTTCGGCCAATAGCAGCGAGGGGTGGGCCTCCTAGGGAAATCCCGCCCCGGATTCGGGATGGGCGGAGAGAACGGCCAATCAAAACGCAAGGTGTTGTCTGAGCGACGGGCCCGAGAGCGAATGAAAATGCAAAGATCTCTGTGACATTTTCTTGCGCCTCTCTCCTCTTTTCTTTTTCTTCTTTTTTTTTTTTTTTTTTTTTTTGGCAGGAGCAGGAAGCTGCGTGCTAAGCCCGCCTGCAAAAAAAAGGTGGAAGAGATGGGTGGGATTGAAGAGCCAATCATGGTCAGGGGACCAAGAACAGACTAGCCAATCCTTGGGTTCAAGATGAAGTGGGCTGGGACTTGGGGGGGGTCCGATAGACACTTGACTTAACAAATTAAAAGGAAGATTGGTTTTGATCCCACCTTCGAGACGTCCGATAGGTCGGGATCGTGGAGCAGTCACTGTCAAATCAGCAACGATCGCGCTAGGGGCGGAGTCCCAGAAAGGGGTGGGTTCTCCAGAGAGGGGCGTGGTTAGAGGGAAGAAGGCGGAGTCTAAATTCTCCAGATCCATTGATAAGATTCTATCTCTCTTTTAAGGCAGAAAGTGTGAAGAAATGAGGGTAGGAGAGGGGAAAAACAAATTGGAAGTGCTAGCAAAAATAAATAAATAAATAAAAATCACAGAAGATACTCAATAGACTTTGACAGCAGCGTGTTCTCTACAGCAAATTCTGATTTTGGCAAAAAGGAGTTATTTCCACCATGCACAACTCCATTTCCCCATAGAAGATCTTTCATTGAGACATTAACAACAAAAATAAAAATAAAATAAAAAACAACAAATAGTTACCATTAAAGTGTGATTTTATTCCATGCTTTCTAAGTCTGGTAAGTTTCGACCATTGAAGTATTCCTAGAACATGTCTTGTTGGCATAACTTACTTTCTGAATTTACTTTTCTTATAAAACATGAAACAATAACTTTGGAACCTTTGCTTACTAACACTTCTCAGAATTCTGGGAAAGTTATTTTTCAGAATATTCTTTAATTTCTCCATTAACTGCTCACTCCTCCCCTTCCAATCATTTTTTTATTTTGTTATATTTTAGATTTATTCCCCTTCCCTGCTCTTTTTAATTGATGTCCCAATGGCAGAAGGTCAAACACACTTGGTTGTAGAGTGCACACATTTATTGTGCTGCTTGCAACTTGTATATAAAAAAAGAAATCACTCACTTTGTCATGGCAGTGAAAATCCCAAATGGCAATGGTGCCTGGAGTCAAAAATCTCTATCACACACTTACAAGGAGACACTAAACTATGCCCAAGGCCTAATAATAAGTCTTAAACACTCTTGGGTGTTTTTTGTTTGTTTGATATCATACCAAAGGGTAAGGAAAAGCTTATTCATGTATCCTCCTGCTTGGGGGGTCACTCCTGACTGTGATGGCAGACCACATGGTTTCAGGGATAAAATACAGGGTCTCTTTCATACAAACCACATTGCATGATCTCTATAGTCTAAGCAATTTTAAATACTTTAAAATATACCCTTATTCCTGTTACCACAGCATTATCCAAATCTATACCAAAAGCACCTTCAATACTTTACAAAGCAATCCTCCTTTAATCCTTCTCTTCAATCTCCTTCTCACTGCAACCTTTCAAAAACTACAAGCCTACACTAAAAAAAAAATAGTAAGTCTAATGAACTTAACTTGTTCTGGTTCCTGACTTACCCATATGTTGTATCCCTCACCTCCACCTAAGCCTCAGGCATTCTAAATTTCTTTTAGTTTTTCCAATGGCTTATTGGTTCTAAGACTTCTAGTTATCTTCCACCCAAATACTTCCCACCCACCCTCCACTCCTCTATCTTATCAGTTAGGTTGTTTCCATCTTCACTAAATTTCACTTTTTTTTTCCTGGAAAGCTTTCCCTGAGCCTCTTGTAGCATATTTGTTGCTTATCTATCTCCAAGTACTGCCTCCCTGATAGCAATGAGAAGAACTCTGTGTTTTCTTTGTTCTCTGAGTACCACTAAGACAAAAGCCTGGTTTGTTCCACTCATTGCCACACTCTTGTTTCCTAGGACAGTCTATAGGCTGTAGAGATTTAAGATCTGTACAAATTTCTGAGTGCAGGAGAAGCTGCTACTAATCCAAGATCTGTCGTTTTCTAGTTCACTGACTTAAGCTAGGCAATTTAACTATCCAGTCTGAATCTCAGTTGCCTTAATTGAAAATGAAAACAATGTGAGTCTCATTGAATTGAGGTAAGAGTTAAATGAAGTAATGTACTTAAAAGTTATTGTCAAAGAGTAAAAGTTAAATGTAAGTTGATTCGCTTTCCCTATCTTTTTCTTTACATAATATGGGGTGATTTTCCAACTTCCCAAAGTATATCAGACTTGTCTAAAATGTAGTTTCCTAGAAGCCTATTATATAGACCTATGAGATAGGCTTCTACGTCAGTCTCAGGTCTCACCCCAGATCTACTGAATCAGAATCTCTTGGGTGGAAGACTAGAAATCTGCCTTACAGGCATTCCAGATGATTTTCACACACTTTAGACTTCAAGAACAAGGGACTGAGCCTTCTTCAGCACAGTTTGCTTTTCAGCACCTCAGTGCATGTGGTATCAATCAATAAATCCCATCCACCAAAAAAAAATAATTGCACAGTGAAAGTTGTTTATATCTGCAAAACATTTGTTAGGCACTAACTATATCTAGGCACCAAAATAGCCTCAGCATTGGGGGAGAATAGGTCTGTGAATTAACAAGATCTCTAACCTCCAGAAGCTTTGAGTATGGTGCATGAGTCTGTAAAATGGTGTGTGCTCACTCTAGGGCATTTATTAAGTGATTAAACCCCAGGGAAAAAGTTAGCACAACAATTATTTCTGCCTACTTCTTACTTTATCTTTCTAAAAAATGTCCATTTGGGGACCAGGAATATGACACAAGTGGTAGAGTACATTAATAGAGTGAAACACAGCCTGGACCCTAACTACTGTCCCCCGTACTACCATTGCTACCACTGCAATAGCTAAGTGACCCGCTGCCAGTGATTTACTTTACATTTCACAGAAGGGGGAGATGTGACTCCACCCCGAATTTATGTGTAACTACCTGCAAGACCTCCCATTTTTGGGAGGGGTCTTGGGAAGGTTAGCTAAGGCCTTTGACGGAAGGGATTAAGGAGTTGGCCAGCTTGGAGTGGGAACAGGAGGAGACATGGCTGGAAAAACTAAGATGCAGGGCAAGCTAAGGATAGCATGCGTAAATGGTTAAGATTGACCACACATGTGGTGGATAGGGCATGAATAAAGCTGATACTTCCTGAAGCCTGCTTGTGAGTGAGATTTCTACCCACCGCTTTCCTGGACCCAGATACCAGCCGGCTGAAGGGAGTTGCAGAGCCATGTGGCCTGGGATAGCAGAGAAAGGCCCCTCTATGTGTCCACCACCATCCAAGCCCATCCAAAGGGCTGCATCTCTACAATTTATAATATACATTATATACAGAGTAGTATATGTGTACAAAATTTACAAAGAAATGAAAACACAGGGGCCGGGCGGTGGCGCTGGAGGTAAGGTTGCCTGCGCTAACCTAGGACGGACCGTGGTTCTATCCCCCAGTTCCCCATATGGTCCCCCGTGCCTGCCAGGAGCGACTTCTGAGTGAATAGCCAGGAGTAACCCCTGAGCGTCACCGGGTGTGGCCCAAAAACCAAAAAAAAAAAAAAAAAAAAGAAAAGAAAAGAAATGAAAACACATTACTTGGGGATTTATGCTGAAAACATACTAAATATTGGGAAATAATTTCTCTACTGCTAATTTTCATGACTTAGTTCAATTCTGCTCAATAGAAATATCAAAGTTCAAAGAGTGGCCAAGCTACAGCAGGTAAGGCATTTGCCTTGTATATAGCCAACCCAGCTTTGATCCCCAGCACCACATTTGATTCCCTGAGCCTACCAGGAGTGATCCCTAAGTACAGGAATGATCCCTAAGTACAGGAGTAAGCCCTGAGCACCGCTGGGTATGCCCCCCACCAAAAAAATTAGAGTTTCAAAGAGAACCATAGAGGTAGTAGAGCAGCTAAGATGTTTGCATTGTGGGCACCCAACCTAGATTCCATCTCTTCCAGGCATTGCAGAAGTGATTCCTAAGCATAGAGCCAAGAATAAGTCGTGAGTACTGCCAGATGTAGCCCCAATCCTCCTCCACTACAAAAAAAAAAAATCATAAAAAGACTGGAGAGACAGAGTTGATTAAGGTGGCTGCTTTGCATGTAGTGTCAGCTAGCAATACCCCTGAGCACCACCAAGTGTAGCCCAGAAGGTTAAAAAATTTAATTGAGGGGCCGGAGAGATAGCATAGCGGTGTTTGCCTTGCAAGCAGCCGATCCTGGACCTAAGGTGGTTGGTTCAAATCCCAGTGTCCCATATGGTTGATCCCCTGTGCCTGCCAGGAGCTATTTCTGAGCAGATAGCCAGGAGTAACCCCTGAGCACTGCCGGGTGTGACCTGAAAACCAAAACAAAAAACAAAACAAAACAAAAACATTTAATTGAGGTATCACAATTTACAACAGTATTAATATTAATATTAATATTAATGTATTAGGCATGTGATGTTACTGTTCCACACGCACCTACCTCAGTACTGGGATATTTTTTTTTTGTTTTGTTTTTGGTTTTTGGGTCACACCCGGCAGCGCTCAGGGGTTACTCCTGGCTCCATGCTCAGAAATCGCTCCTGGCAGGCACAGGGGACCATATGGGGCACCGGGGTTCGAACGGATGATCTCTTGCATGAAAGGTAAACGCCTTACCTCCATGCTATCTCCTGGGCCTGTTTGTTTGTTTTTTTGGGCCACACCCAGCGGTGCTCAGGGGTTACTCCTTGCTGTCTGCTCAAAAATAGCTCCTGGCAGGCTCGGGGGACTGACCATATGAGATGCCGGGATTTGAACCACCGTTCTTCTGCATGCAAGAGAAACGCCTTATCTCCATGCTATCCCTCCAGTCCCTAGACTGGGCTATTTTATTTACTTTTTTAGCAGTTTATTGATTGATTGATTGGTTGGTTTTAGGGCCACACCTGGCGATGCTCAGGGGTTCTCCTGGCTCTGTGGTCAGAAATCGCTCCTGGCAGGTTCAGGGGACCACATAGGATGCCAGGAATTGAACCTGGTCCGTCCTGGGTTGGCCAAATGCAAGGCAAATGCCCTACCGCTGTGCTATCTCTCCGGTCCCTAAACTGAGCTATTTTAAATATATTTTAATGTTTGTTTATCTCAATATACCCAAAATATTGTTTTAAAAATGTAATCAACAGGGGCTGGCAAGATGGCACAGCAGTATGGCATTTGCCTTGCATACAGCCAGCCCAGGACAGAAAGAGGTTCAATTCCTGGTAGACTTAGGGGATCATATGGGATTCTGGGGATCGAAAACACCCTACCTGCTATGCTATCCTATGACCCTTTTTAGGGGGAGTTGTATATATGTTTATTTGTTTTGGGATCACACCTGGTAATGCTCAAAAGTTACTTCTTTTTTGTTTGTTTGTTTGTTTGTTTGTTTGTTTATAGGTCACACCCGGTGACCCTCAGGGGTTACTCCTGGCTATGCGCTCAGAAATTGCTCCTGGCTCAGAGGGACCATATGGGACACTGGGGGATCGAACCACAGTCCATTCTAGGTTAGCGCATGCCAGGTAGATGCCCTACCGCTTGCGCCACATTCTGGACCCAAATTTTAGGGGCCTATTTTTGTTTGTTTTGTTTTGCTTATTTATTTGCTGTAGGCGGCTTCTGTCCTACAGCCATCAGTGAGATTTCCGTAAATCCACTTTAGGGAGAGTGGGTTGCAGGGACGGCGAAATATGAAATATAAAATAATGAAACTACACACAGAGAATGTGGGGTCAACACGTTTTTCTGGCAGGAGTGCGACAAGTTTATTTTCCAAACGGGGTTTTATAGGGTTTAGCCAGTCACAGGTGAAGAATAATTATAATCACAAAGCAAGATACAACAGTAACAATACCTAAGCTATGGGTGAGCCTGTAAAAATTCTAAGGTACTGGGGCCGGGTGGTGGCGCTGGAGGTAAGGTGCCTGCCTTGCCTGCGCTAGCCTAGGACGAACCTTGGTTCAATCCCCGGGTTTCTCATATGGCCCCCCAAGCCAAGAGCGACTTCTGAGCACATAGCCAGGAGTAACCCCTGAGCGTCACTGGGTGTGGCCCAAAAACCAAAAAAAAAAAAAAATTCTAAGGTACAAAGGAGAAGGTCACAACTCAAGGCAACTCTTTGCAAAATCAGGATTAGGAGGAAGTAGGAAATACCTAGAAATCTTCCTGGCCTGGACTCTATTGTTTTAGGGGTCAAGTAAAGTAGGAGCCGATAGCCCAGGGGTCTGCTCTCTGGCTTTGCTCTTGACCATCAGAAATTGCAGCTGCAAGGACATACTTGGAAAAGAGAAAAATCATTGTCTTAGTAATCTTTGGTGCTGGAATTTCTGAGCCAAATTATTTGATAGAGGCCACAATTTTGCCTGGAATTTACAAAGGAGAGAAGCTAAATAATGACTGAAAATGTAATGCCAAGCATCTCTTTGGAAATTCCTTAACCGTGGGGGTAATTTCAGTTCTCCCCACCAGGAAAATCTGAGGATACATCTGGTGGGCTGAGCCCCCCTAAAAGTTTAGGTATACCCTGGCATTTTTTTTTGGTTTATTTATTTATTTTATTTTGGTCACACCTGGCAGCACTCGGGGTTACTCCTGACTTGACACTCAGAAATTGCTCCTGGCAGGCTCGGGGGACCATATGGGATGCTGGGATTTGAACAACCATCCTGCATGCAAGGCAAATGCTTACCTCCATGCCATCTCTCTCTGGCCACAAATGTCAGTTTTCTTAATCCCTCTAGTCACATGTTAAATGCTCTTTAGCCTAATGTGCCTAGTGTCTACTGTATTAGCACAGATCTAAAACATAGATTTAAATCCATGGTCTTTTTCTTCCTAGGTCTTGGATCTGGGGCAAGTTTATCAGGCTGTCTTAGTCAAAAATAACCTTGTTTGTAATAGAAAGAACTGGCTCTATACTCAGGGATTACTCCTGACTGGGTCAGAGGACTATTTGGGGTAATAGAGAATAAACCAAGGCAACTGTCTTCCCTACCCATTGTACTATCACTCCAGCCCCAAGATTCCTTCAATATAGCGATTAAATAGGTCATCATTAAAAGCACATAGTCTGGGGCCAGTGTGAAGATTGGTATTGCAAGTGTCCTATGAATCAGATGAGAATACACTTCAGGCACTGCTCAGTTCATGTCTCCGAAATGCTGTCCACATGGGAATGGTCTGATAGCCACCCAACTCTCCTTAAACACATCATCAGACAGTACAATATCCGGTCCTTTCTATTCCTTTCCATTTTCAGGAGCTGAGCTCGATGAACGAGAAGTCGGAAGTGAGTCAGCAGGATAGCACTTAGAGCCTAAAAAAGCAAGCAGGACATCAGAATGCATAAGCAGGAATAGAATGTGCAGGAAGTGGGAGGTGATCTTCCCTTTCTTCCAAGAACTAGCTTGCCTATGAGTTGTCTGCAGAGACTTTGCAGAACTTGAACCAGCTCTGGGGGCGAAAAAGCTACAAAGGGAGCAACTACTCTCAAAAATTTAGTGCTCTACATGTTATCTCTTAATAAATCAGGGACCAGGGAGAGAGCTCAAAAGCTGAAGTGCATGGTTTGTATGCAGGAGGACCAGGTTAAATCTCATTAACACTGCCCTGAGTGTTCCCAACTCCCCACCTACACACATGCACACCACACACATACACATATACACACACATGTACACACACATTTATTAGTACATTCCACTTTGCAAATGTAGAAGACTCAGGAAAAAGCTGAATATCTTATCAAGCCTCATAACATAGGGAGTGTCCAGCAACACAGTGCATAAGATTTTCACTGCACCACAGATCTGGAGGGACTGGCCTAGCAAGTGGTGATACTGTAATACAAAAAGAATAGTAAGAAAATTGTTCCATTTTCTTTTTTTTTTTTTTTTTTTGGTTTTTTTTGGGTCTCACCCGGCAGTGCTCAGGGGTTACTCCTGGCTCCATGCTCAGAAATTGCTCCTGGCAGGCACGGGGGACCATATGGGGCACCGGGATTCGAATCGATGACCTTTTGCATGAAAGGCAAACGCCTTACCTCCATGCTATCTCCCGGGCCCCAAATTGTTCCATTTTCAAGCCTGGCAGTCAAGGACCTCCTCACTGAAGCCATGAGAACTTTGAAACTTTACCCCCCAAAAAATGTAAGTTTCATGTACTGCAAACCTGTTAATGCAGGATTTTATGCAGAAAACATTTCAATGTTATACCCTACATCATAGCATCCTTTTCCCTATATACATTGTCCTGAAGTTCTGCTCCCCAAACCAAACCTTTTACTGGTATATTTCCTATTGAAGACAAATTCTCAGTTTCTGTTGCCTTTGAGCCTTAGTTATTCCCCCACGATGTCCCACTTCTGAGAGAGATTATTCTGTGTATGTCCCTCACCTTCTGATTAATTAACTTCACTCAGCATAATACTCTCTAGCTCTATCCAGGTAGGAGCAAATTGCATGGTTTTATCTTTTCTTAAAGTTGAGCAGTATTCCACTGTGTATATATACCATAGTTTCTTTATCTAGTCATCTGTTCTTGGACACTTGGGTTAGTGCCAAATTTTAGCTATTGTGAATAGTGCTGCATTGAACATATTACTACAAAATGTCTTTTATGAATAGAGTTTTTGACCCTTGGGATAGAGACCCAGAAATGGAATTATTAGATCATACAGAAGCCCAATTCCTAGTTTTTTGAGAAAGTTCGTATTCTGTGTCCATTAAGTATTCCCAGAATTTTCCTAAAAGACTGGATGGGTCGATATTCCCACCAACAGAGAATGAGGGCCCCTTTTCCCCCTATATCCACGTCAAAACTGGCTGTTTTTGTTCCTTGTGATGCATGCCAAATTCACTGGCTTGAAATGATATCTCATTATCGTTTCTCTGTTGATAAATTATTCCAAGCATTTTTTATATACCTTTGGATATCTGTATGTCTTTGAGGAAATTTTTATTCACCTCATCTTTCTATTTTTTTAATAGGCTGGTTGATTTTCTCTTGTAAAGCTCTAATAATGCTTTATGTATCTTGGATATCAATTCTTTATTAGATTAAGCAAATATTCTCCCTAGTCTATGAGATGTTTTTTGTACTTTTTTTTTTTTTTGATTTTTGGGTCACACCCGGCAGCGCTCAGGGGATTACTCCTGGCTCTATGCTCAGCAATCATTCCTGGCAGGCTCAGAGGACCATATGGGATGCTGGGATTTGAACCATCGACCTTCTGCATGAAAGGCAAAAGCCTGGGGCCTGGGAAATAGCATGGAGGTAGGGCGTTTGCCTTTCATGCAAAAGGTCATCTGTTCGAATCCCGGTGCCCCATATGGTCCCCTGTGCCTGCCAGGAGCAATTTCTGAGCATGGAGCCAGGAGTAACCCCTGAGCACTGCCGGGTGTGACCCAAAAACCAAAAAAAAAAAAGA
>PVKC010052437.1:0-10268 GCA_004027635.1 Crocidura indochinensis | reverse complement strand
TCTACGTGTTGCGGTAGTGTTCATTGTCTAGAT
Source organism: Crocidura indochinensis (assembly GCA_004027635.1). NCBI lineage: Eukaryota > Metazoa > Chordata > Mammalia > Eulipotyphla > Soricidae > Crocidura > Crocidura indochinensis. Next base: position 10,235 of record PVKC010052437.1, on the reverse strand, counting down.
GATGTGCGTAGCCACACTCCTCTGGTTCCGCCCTTTCTGGGTGTGTCGATTTGCCTACAAGGTAGTGGAGTCCTCCGTGGATGAGGCCTCTCAAAGGATCAATTCTTGGGCCTAGGCATACAGCAGGGAAGAGAGTCCAGAGAGAAATGTTGGGCTTCAGTTGTCCGCAAGGCAAAGTTCTTACTTGCTGTACCATATCTCTAGTCCTCTTCCCACTCCTCTTTTAACCTGAAGATTCTTACCTTTGGCATTTTTGCTTCTGGGGCCTATAGTGTGGGAGGGAATGGAGGGAACCCTCAGATCTGATCAGAATTCAGGTCAGGTTTTCCACTTCTGAATTCTACTGGGGAGGAGAAAAATTTTCCATGCCCCTCTGGGCTCTCCTTAGGCTGGTCAAGTAATTAACATAAGGCCAGTTGAAATTAGAAGGAAAAACTTTTTTATCAGATATCTGTGGGAATCTACATAAAAATGAAGACTCCAAGTTTCATAAAAATAAAGATTTATATTTTGAGCTAAGACATGAGTTTCAAGGAGTTTGAAGGAGAGAGAAAAAAAAGCATCACATTATTAAGCATGTGAACACTTATGATCAAGATCAGATAGACACTCATTAATTTGATCTATCTTTAATGGAAAGGTTGATTACCTAATTCTAGGTAATACATTCGATTTTCATTCTAAATAGCTAAGGGAATAATAAAGTTTCTCATGAGTTTTCAGGTCTCTGTTGATCTTAATTCATTCTTTCTTTTTTGGTTTTTGGTTTTTAGGTTACATCTGGCAGCACTCAGGGGTTACTCCTGGCTCTATGCTCAGAAATCGTTCCTGGCAGGCTCGGGGGACCATATGGGATGCTGGGATTCAGATCACTGTCCTTCTGCATGCATCCAAACACCCTACCTTCATGTTATCTCTCAGGCCTCATCTATTGATCTTAATTCTAAATAACCCATATGCCAGCATAATAAATAATAATGATAAATAATAAATTATAATAATAAATAATTGCACGTCTTGGAAAGGCTTATTCTAGACGTCTTGGACTATTGATTCTAGACTATTGATTCTAATCTCTTTTCTCATTTTAGGAAGAGACTTAACTTCTCAAGTATTAAGTAAAGGAGAGTGATGGGCAGAAGCATTTTTGGGGGACTGTTTCTTTGATTTCCCAATTCAATGAGTCTGATAATTCCTAAATAGTGTGTATACACACACACACAAGCACACACACAAACACACACACATACACAGTCTACCCATTTTGATTAGCTGAGAAAGAATAGGCAGGGCGCTCGCTCCGAGGTTTAGGAGGATGTGAGGAAGCCTTGAGCATTTGCCCTATTTGGATCCATGAAAGGGGCAGTAGACTTGAAGAAAGGTAATGAGAAAACATCACGTTGTCCAAATATAGGAACACTTGGCTCCCAGGATCCTCTGAGAATATTTGTAAAACAATGTTTTAAACACTTCCTCTGCCTAAGCAGCTTTCCAAATGAGCACCGTAAGCAGGTCATGAATCCTAACTGTTCCTTATAGCATCCCTTCTCCTTTTCGTTCTCTTTAGCTTTATGCAAGTATCATATGTCTACACTATCCTGGCATAATACTCAGAACATATATGTAAATTTTAGTCAAAGTAGTAAGCTGAAGTTTTTTGCGCTAATAGGGAATCCCAGGGAAGTAAGACTGAGGTACACGGAAGCAGAAGAGCAGGTCGGGAAAAGGTACATGTAAAGTAGGAGTTACTATGTTGAACAGTTCTCAAGGAAGTTAGTCAGCTCTGGTGGTCTGAGTCATGCTGGAGCTCACCAAGGAACTCATCAATATTACAGGCATGACCCTGTCATCTGTTCTCACAGTTTAAGATTGTACCCAGGACTTTTCCTACTTGATTCTTTGGGCAACTGGGATTCATGAACTCTAATAGCTGTTGGTCAAGCCCAATTCTCTCTGCCGTAGTGGGAGCTGACACTGGCTCTAGCTTATCAATAAAGTAAAAGAATCCTTTCTCATCCACCCTCTCTCTGCAGAAATCATTACTCTAAAGTGTATGATGTGTATTTTTTTCCCACACTTTTTTATGCACCTGTGCAAGTGCCTTTACCTATCTACCCTATTTCTCCTAAAATAAGACAGTGTCTTATATTAATTTTTGCTCCCAAAGATGTGCTAGGTCTTATTTTTCAGGGGATGACTTATTTTTCTATGAAGAATATGTTACACGTTTATTGTTAAATGAAAATCAAGGAAATTTATTACCTGTATATGGTACAGTATACAGGTCAACACAAATCAGACAAACTGTTAATCCTACAGTATCAAGAATTTACTCACCACCTTCGCCATGTCCCACCCACTTTGACCCTCCTGTTCTTCTACTTGCATTTATGAAAGTCTCCTCCTCTCTCCAGATTTGTATTTAGCACTTATTCTGACCTTCACCCTGTGTCCACACAGCAGTGACGTCAGGACTCTGCTTAATGTCACTGGTTGCTAGATGCCAGTTGGGGTGGCCCTAGCAACTAGTTTACAGTACATTAATTTTCATTCCGAGACAGAGCCTAAGGTGTCCTTATTTTTTTTTGGGGGGGGGTGCCTTATATTTCAGCCAGAAGTAACCCTGTAAGTAGTTTTATTTTTGGGGAATCACAGGTAATTTTGTATGTGTTACATAATCTTTTTTTATTCTCTTAATATATCTTACAAATTTTCCAAGTTTGCACACTCTTTTTTACATCACTGTAGTATTTTTATGTATGAATTGCATGGATTTTCTTTTATGTATTGCAGCTTTGGATCTGTTCCTGTGCACAGTCTCCCCTGATGTGGCCTGGAAGCTGACTCAATGTGGGTGAAGTCTTTAATTCTAGAAGCAATATAGGAGGGACTCTAGGGTGAACCTGGACTATGCTTCCATAACACGGAATTCGGGGTGTGGGGGCAATCACTGAAAAGGAACAAACAGTATGGAGTTATTAATGTAGGACCTGGTGGCTGGGGGTAGAGATGGGATGAAACCAGACAGTAAACTCATTAGCATATGGGACATTAGTCCTCAGATACAGGACATCTCATTCAATGGGAATAAAGACTAGCACCAAATTACTACAGGTTAATATTTTTTTAGTCTAGGTCAGGGACCAGGGTTCTTGCCCACCCAGCAGCCATGTGTATCATAATAGAAAAGGAAACGGGCCTTCCTTGTAGCTGTCTGCTTTTTCTTCTGCTCAGGGCTGTAGCAGGACTCCTGTAAGGCCCCCACATCTCTTGTCTTTCAAAGGTCATCTCCTGCATTAAAATATGTAAAATTTTAATTTTACAGTTGCATTGGCATAAGAACAAATGCACACCTTTGCACAATGCATACCACTGTACAACCCTTTTTATCCCTTCTTATTTTGTCTGAATTTTTGATTCTGTTCTGTTTGGGGGCAGTTCTGGGGACACAAATACAAGAAAAGTATTCTACCCCTGAGCTCCATAGCCCTATGTTTCTAAAGTGAAAAGACTGGAAACCATTTTCAAGGACCATTGGCTTATGGGAGAAGATCTGAGCACTGTACTGAGCATTGAGCACTTGGATAGACCCTCCTTGTGACTGAGCAGGGAGTGGGGCATCCTGGGGCCTCAGTGAAAGGTGTGATCATTGCTGTGACATTTCCCCTTAACTAGGACACAGTCATCCCAAAGGCCGGCATTTTCTTGTTTGAATTCTCTTGGAGCTGGGACAATGGGTTTATTCTCCCACAGTGTAACAACAATCTACCTCATTGTTGATCATTGGTAGGTGGCTTATATAGCAGCCACGGACAGCTGTGGCCTCTGTCAGTCTTGATCAGGCCTCTTATAGACTCTGTGGCCCAGCCATGAGGCAATAACCATTGTTTCCTTGCTTATTAGAGTCCAAAATCACTCAGGTCAGAGTAGTAGGATGATGTTGGGGTACTTGGCTCCGTATTATGCTCAAAACTGCAATTTAGAAAGCCAGAGAGGTTGGCCCTTGATCCGTTGGGATATCCCACCCCCGGACTCCCAGTGCTTCATGTTAGGATGAATTTCCTGCTCAATTTATTTGAGCTGAAGAGGGGCTAGTCATTGGCTACTCTGCTTCTCTTTTATTTATTTTTTAATTTAATCTTTTTCTTTGGGCCATGCCCGGTGACACTCAGGGGTTAATTCTGGCTATGTGCTCAAAAATTGCGCCTGGCTTGGGGGACCATGGGACGCCAGGAGATCAAACCACAGTCCATCCTAGGTCAGCCACTTGTAAGGCAAACGCCTTACTGCTGCTCCACCACTCTGGCCTGGCCCCTACTTCTTTTTTAAATCTACTCAAATTAGGTAGCAGCAAAGACCATACATGAAGTTCATACATTCTGCAATGCTTGGATTGATGGTGGTAACATGAGGGACAAACTGAAAAGATTATGATATCTTTAAGGGAAGATGTCATTGAAAATCCTTCTGAGGAAGGGCCAATTAGATTGCTGCAATTGGTTTCCTAGTAGAAATATTCTGTCTCTGTCTATGCATACACTTATTCAGCTGGCTTTGGCTGGCTGGCTCCATACAAGTGGCAGGAGAACTGAGGGACATATTGCAGGGGTTGGAGCAGAATTTCTGGTTTATGCCTATTTTGATATATATATCTTCTTAATTCACATTTATTTTTTCACATTTGTTTTTTCACCAGTGCTTCTTGATAATCTCTGTTGCTTTCTCTGTTTTTTTTTTTTTCTGTAAAATTTGGGAGCTGCCAAAAGAGCTCAGTAATGGTTTTTATCAAATGTAGCCAGATGCAAACTTTGAGCAAATCTTGAGTCAGAATATTCCAAGGTGAGGGGGCACATATAAAATTCATGTTAATGGAGGTAAGAGTAGTAAGACTAAAGTGGATAAGGTGCTTGCCTTGCATGTGGCCAACCAAGATTGTATTCCTGTATCCCATATGACTTCTTGAGCACATCAGAAGTGATCTCTGAGCACAGAGCCAGGAATAAGCCCTGAGCACTGCCAGGTCGGGCTCAAAATAACAACAACAGACCAAAACAGACCAAAAACAAAACAGAACAAAAGGAAGAACCAACCAGTAGTACAGGGGGTCTACAGGAAGTATACAAGGCTAGAGAAGGGATGGATGGGGAAAAGATTAGAATGTAATAGTCATTACTGAACAGCCCAGATCCTTAACAATTTATCACTTTTGCAAAGTTTTGGGATATTATAACTAAGATAAGGGTATAGAATATAAGATGAAGGATCCAAAGAGATAGCACAGTGGTAGGGCATTTGCCTTACATGCAGCCGACTCTGGACTGACAGTGATTCGAATCCTGACATCCCATATGGTCCCCTGAACATGCCAGAAGCGATTTCTGAGTGAGGGCCAGCAGTAATCAACCCCTGAGTACCACCAGGTGTGACCCAAAAACCAAAAGAAAAAAAAGAATATAAGATGGATGGGAGAGATCCTTTATCAGATGTTTCTTTGTTTTTGTTTTTTTTTTTTTTTTTGGTTTTTTGGGTCACACCCGGTAGTGCTCAGGGGTTACTCCTGGCTCCATGCTCAGAAATTGCTCCTGGCAGGCACGGGGGACCATATGGGGCACCGGGATTCGAACCGATGACCTTTTGCATGAAAGGCAAACGCCTTACCTCCATGCTATCTCCCGGGCCTCTATCAGATGGTTTTGAAGAGCTATTTCAAATTGTATTTAAGCAAGGTCTTTGGGGTTAAGTCTTCTGGCAAAAGTGCACAGGCTCAACTATTTAACAAGGCTCAAAGTAGTTTGAAACCCATTCTAAACAAATACTATAGAAGGATAGTGGAAAATTAAGACTAAACCTCCATACATCCATTGATTGAATGATTATCATCTGAGTCCTGGCACAGATTGTTGGTGACAAGTGTTTCTGATGGAAGAAGCACATCTGTAGTCCTAGAGGTGAGGACGAATGTGCAATAGATGCACTATATGGTGAGAAAGATCGAAAGCACTGGCTTTGAATGGCCTAGGCATGGCAAGGAATTTAGATCTTAGATAAAAGTCAATGGGAGGCCATTGAGAATTTTAAGCAAAAGAACAAGCACATGCATTGTGAGGTAACTCTTTACCCAAATTTCCTGTTTCCCTAACCTCTTCTTTTGAGATGTTATTCCCATCTGAATGATCAAACCTGCCCACACCTGAAATGGGGCTGGCTGTTTTAAATAAAGAATAAAAGAGTCTGGCTCAAGAAGGGGTGAAAGAAGCAGCAGCAAAAAAGCAGGGGGAGGGGCAGCAGAAAGCTTAGCAGAGAAGCAGATGTGAGGAAAAATATATGGCAGAGAAAGGCCATGGAATAAAGAAAGCTGACTCCGATGAAACCTCGACTGCTTGTGAATTATTTCTCCACCACTACTACCCTTCTTCATCAGACCCATCTGCCTGAGGGATTAGAAACACGGTGCCTGGGGCCGGGCGGTGGCGCTGGAGGTAAGGTGCCTGCCTTCTCTGCGTTGCCTAGGATGGACCGCGGTTCGATCCCCCGGTTCCCATATGGTCCCCCAAGCCAGGAGCAACTTCTGAACGCATAGCCAGGAGTAACCCCTGAGCGTCACTGGGTGTGGCCCAAAAATCAAAAAAAGAAACACGGTGCCTGGGGTGGCCTCACCCAACACGTGTACTTTATACTTTATATTATTATTTGAATCTATAGTGCATTATTTGGGGGCAGGTTCAGTGGCCTAGAGGTTAATAGAGGGTGTTGTAACAACTCAGAAAAATAATTTCACTACTGGAACCAGAAGTTTCATGGGCAAGAGGCTATACTATGTTTGATGAGAGGGCTTTTAGTTCACCTATCTTGGGGTTAGTAAAAGTGAAGAGTGTGCTTTGTAACATTGAGCTCTAAGGGCCCTGAGGGCCTCCTAGGATGCTTTCATCTGGAGTAGAGGTATAGATTTGGTAATCATGAGAAAATAGACAGTAATTGATGAGACATGGGTGTGGCTGAGGTCACCTAGTTGTGTGATGTGTAATTGAAAGAGAAGATACATAGCATTGAAATTTCTTTTTTTCCTTTTTTGGGGAGGGAGGAACCACACCCTGGTGACACTCAGGAGTTACTCCTGGCTATGTGCTCAGAAATCACTCCTGGCTTGGGGTACCATATGGGATGCCAGGGATCGAACTGAGGTCCATCTTGGGTCAGCTGTGTGCAAGGCAAATACCCTACCACTGTGCTATCCCTCTGGCTCTGTTATAGCATTGAAACTTCTAAAGAGTAGCGTTGGGCCAAGAAAGAGGAGCTTCTAATAAGACAGTCCAAGAGACCAGTTCATTGAAGGCAAAGGGATGATGATTTAAAGAAATAACATGCTATTAGGAGGGTCAAATGTGGAAGAGAATTTCTGAAATCTTTGCTCTACACTTTGGAAAATTCACATTGTTATTTTTCACTCAGCAAATATTTCTTGACTATCTGCTTATTCATATCAGGTTCTGCACTTAATTTGCAACTGACACTGGTGCCAGGGAGACAACAAGCCAATAAGTGAACTGGTAAAAGAAGTGCGTGGTGGATGATGGGTGGGAGGCTTGCTTAGATCGGAGGAAAACAGGGAAAAGGGGTTTTGAAGAGATGGCGTTTGCTCTAAATCTTGAATGGGAGAAACCTTTACATAAAGATTCAGGATGCAGAAATTTCTGTGTAGGAGGACTCATGTTGCAAAGATCCTATCCTAACTGTTGGGAGAATGCTCTATTTTCTTAACAGGATAGGAAGAGATGGAAGAGATAGGAGATTTCCACTGAGAATGGTGAGTAGAAATCAGTGATGCTGATAATGATCCTGCAATGTGCAGGACAGGCCCTCATCATGATGTCAATAGTGCCGAGTGGAAAACGCTCTGCCTTAAATTAGGAGCAAGTTAGCTGTGCTTAAGGAGTAAAAAAGAGGCAATTATTTGAGAAACAGGGCACAAAGACCTTTGCATGTGTGCTGGGGGAGTCAGAGTGGAATGGGTCAAAGAGGAAGGTAGGGGCCAGGTGACAGAAACTTGGATAAACTTGCTGAGCAAGAGATTTCTACTTTACCTCCAGGGTTGTATTGGAAAACCATGCTAGGATTTTAAGCAAGGGCATGATTTGGTTTGATCTACATCCTAAAATGAACTTCTGACTTCTGGAGATTGTTTTTTTTTATGGAGATTGGGTTGTGGTGTGGCAGGAGTGGGAACACAGAGTGGGAATATTGCACCTAGGTGAGTATCATGGAGTAATATCATGATGGGATATTTTTCTGATAGGATAAGTTTGTACATTGTAGGACAATGTTGGAGCAAAAATTACCTATGAGATTTTGGTTTGAGCAACAGTAGGGTAAAGAGAAAGTTCTTTGGACTAAGAAGACAACACTGGTTTATGAACAAATGGCATGGGCAGGGGTTTTCAAAAAATGGATCAGGGCTTAGCTCTTGGTAAGTTCATTATGCAGCCATTTCAAGTGCTTGCAAATGGTCTAAGTACCCACTATAAGGAGATAAATTAAATACATTTTAGAATTAATATATAGTAGTATTATTGAATGTTTTTATTGAGTATAGAAACGGCCATAGTGTAGTAGATTTAAAAAGGGAATCTGGAGTCAGGGTGACAATAAAGCAGGTAGCCTATTTATCTTGCACTAGGTTTACCTTGACCCAGGTTTAATCCCTGGCACCCAATATGGCCCCTAAACTCTACCATTAATGAATACTGAGTGTAGAGCAGTGGTCCTCAAACTTTTTAAACAGGGGCCCAGTTCACTGTCCCTCAGACCATTGGAGGGTCAGACTATAGTAAAAACAAAAATTACGAACAAATTCCTATGCACACTGCATACATCTTATTTTGATGTGAAGAAACAAAACGGGAACAAATACAATATGTGGCCCATGGGCCGTAGTGTGAGGACCACTGGTGTAGAGCCACAAATAAGTCCCTCCCCCCAAAAAAAATTGTAAAATGGTATGTAGTACTTTTTTTGTTGTTATTTTGTTTTTGGGTCATACCTGGCAGAACTCAGTGGTTACTCCTGGCTCTGTGCTCAGAAATTGCTCCTGGCAGGCTTGTAGGACCATATGAAATGCTGGGATTCCAACCACCATTCGTCTTGGATTTGCTGAGTGCAAGGCAAATGTCTTACCGATGTTCTATCTCTCCTGCCTCTACATGGGCATTTTAAGTTTTAGTTCATTGTTAATATAAATATATATTACATGGGAACAGTTTAAGTGTAGAAGTAAAATCATAAAAATACCAGAAGAAAGTGCAGATATTTTAATAACTGGAGTCTGGTGAAAACTGAAATAGCATGATACTAAAACAAAAAAACACCAGGAAAGATGGATATAATTTTTTATGTGAAAGGCTGACTGTCTTGGGCAAAGAAACTAATAACAAAATGATATAGAAGAAGTAAAAAATATGATTTTCAATCAATGCAACAGAATTATTATTGCTACTAAAATTTTTATAAATTAAGATAAAAGATAAATAACCCCAAAAATGGGCAAAGATAGGAATACAAAAAATTCTCAGAAGAAATAGCACAATCAGTCATCATATGAGAAGCTCATGCTTTCTGATTATGGAAAAAACATCAATTGAAGCTTTTAGTTCATTTTTCACAGATCAGATTGACCAAAATTAAAAGATTTATCATGTCCTTTATTGGAGACAAGAGTAAATCAGCACTAGCTTTTCAAAGTACAATTTGGTACCCTTCAAAATTTAAATTTGCATACTATTTAACCAAGCAAGTCTACCTGTGACTATTTAGCATATGTAAATAATTAGATAATGGTTTAAGCATGCCAGCATATTCTATGCAAAGCTATATCAATTGGCAATACAAAGAGCTTTGAAATGGATGTTTTTCAACAGGACAAGCTTAAATAAATCTGGGAGCATAGTCTCTACATAATGGAGTAATATCTGGTGCCAGAGAAATAGTACAATGGATAGGGTACTTATCTTGCATGTGGACAACTTGTGCTCAATCTCCATCATCCCATGTAGTCCTACAAGCACCAGTAGGAGTAATTCCTAAATGCAGAGACAGGAGTACCCTTGAGTATTGCCAGTTATGGCCCTAAACAAGCCACAATTCGCAATATTTACCCTAGGGAGTGCTGGAACAATTTAGAGAAACTATATTAGCCTTGGTGCAATTGGGGGTGTATAATTTCTTTTGCTTAAAAGAGGTGG
>PVKC010052436.1:0-10269 GCA_004027635.1 Crocidura indochinensis | reverse complement strand
AATAGATCATAGATTTCATCTGATACAGTGTTCTGGTAAAGCAATGGGAGGAAAAAACAGTAACAGTAACCCACTGAAGCATCCAAGTCTAGACAAGGGCAAATGTTCTAGACTACCACTTCATCAGCTCCATCTCTGATCTCTCTTCAACAACTTCTACTCTGCCAGTTATTTCTCTGTAGTCTATATGTATAGTTATCATTTTTCCAGTCAAAAATAATTAAAAATCCCTTTTTTAGCTATGTAATTCTGTTTTCTCAAAAAAAAAAAAAAAAAAGGAGTCCAGGATAGTTACTTAAAGTGTTCCTCCTGGAGTAAGGGATATAGCTTAGTGATATGGTTCACAATGCAGCAACACACAAACACACAGATGCATGTGTGTACACACATAAAGTGCTTTGTATTGTCTTCCTTTTTTTCCTTTTACCATTGACAATTCAGTCTGAAGTCATACAAACTGGCTTTGAAACTGAATATCTATTGAGATCACCCTCACAATTACCCAGTCCTCATATTATGAAACCCAATAGATGTTTTCATATATAGAGAGAATTATATATAGAGAAATATAGAGAATATAAATAGATAATTTTGAGTTTATCTTACAACAGTGGAAAATATAGCATTGTTATATATTTTGATATACATATTGTTATTTAAATAGCTACATATTTATATAATTATATATGATATAATATTATATATGTGATCTATGTTATATATTATATATACTACATATATAATACTATATGTATATAGACACACATATACATATGTGAAGTGAGGGCAATAAATAAAGAATTGTCAAGTCAGTTATTAATTTTGTAAGTAAAAATGGAAAATGTTGTTGCTATAAAGTGAGATTATTACTGTTACATGTTCTGACAGTCATTTTGTTGTTATAGTATATGATATATATACATATACTATTATATATGTTATTTATGTTATATATTATATATACTACATAGTATATATAATATATTGCTATATATAGCAATACTATATTTTCAAGTTTGTTGTAAGATAAACTCAAAATTCTCTATTTCCTTGATGTCAATGTCCAATTTCATCATTTTTTAATTTTTAATATATTTTATTTAAACACCTTGATTACATATATGATTGTGTTTGGGTTTCAGTCATGTAAAGAACACCACCCATCTTTTATATGCTTCCAGTTTTTGCCAAGAGTCTCTTATATAATGCCTTCTCTGTGTCTTCCCTTTAAATGTAGGATTTTTGCAGGTGTCTTCTTTTGTCCTACTGTCTGTTCAATCTGTGAACTCTCCCTGCATAATCACTTTGACAATATATAGTATTAACACATAATCTAAATAAGCATCAGTGAATATATAGTTTTTCTTTGGAGTTCATAGCTTAGAAATAGCCAATCAAGACAATTTTCAAGAACACCTCAAAATTAGTTTACAGAAAAGAATGATTATATTCATGCCATTGGCATACCTCTCACTACACTTAATCTTTACACTTAGCCTATATTAACTAATTAGTTATTACCTAATTAGTTATTGCTATCACTACATACTAAGTTTCTCAGATGTCTTCTGGAAAGCTCTTTTCTCTCCCTTCTAACCACCACCTGTACCCTCTATTTCTAATTACTCAAAGCTTGTCTTTTCTTATTTTAAACTTATCAAATCCATCACATGAGTTGAGACCTTAATCACTATTTACCTGGAATGTTGCAATATCTTTCATGCTAACTATACAGATTGTAGTTACCAAGGAATTCCAGGCATTTTTGTTATATGACATATGAGGCTTCCAACCATGAGCTGCTTGTGCCACGGAAGAGTTGCATTTTAGTAGTAACCAATATAAAACAGGTCTAACTCAGAAAATTTAGTACAAGCTGAATATTGTATCTTTAATATAACTTAAGAGTCCCTTGAATGTTGGACATTATTACTTGCAAAAATTTTGGGTGAAATATGATTTTTTATTTTTCCATGCAAATATAAATGTATGATTTTTTTGACTAAAGGAATGTGTGATATATCTTTGCTTGAAAGCAAGAGGCAGATGAGTTGCTAGGCTATGGAAAGGAGTGTTTGCATGGAGAAATAATTTCAAAAGAGGAAGTCATGTGTTTATAACTTCATCAATATTAACTGGGCTTGAAAGAATGAGATGTGACATTTCTAATGATGCGGGATTGAATCATAATCTCAATAGTATCTAAATTTTACTAAGCATTGTTTAGTGGTACTTTTCCTCATTTTAGTTCTACTGATTATTCATTGACTCTACTATAGATTATTTTCATATACTCATAGATATATACATTTGCATATTCATGTCTTAGAAGGATCCTTTTTGCCATTTTTGCTATTGAAGCTATTTTAATCTTCTTTCAAAATTGAAAAGCCTTTGTCTTCTCATGGCTTATATTAATTTTTCTATTTAAGAAAAATTGTTAAATATCTAAATGAATTAAAAAGTAGATAGAATTATGCTTCAATGTATTCATTATCACATTTAAACAATTATAACATTTTGCTATATTTGCTTCACCACTTATTTTACATAACAAGATGTTTAACATTTAATTGAACCTTCATTTTTTTGCATTCTCCTAAATCTCTCCCTAAATTTTTTTAAATTGAGGATAACAAAAAGCAGTGTTTTACAGTCATAGACTATATGCTCCCTGTGAAGGTCCAGATTATTCTAAAGAAGCCAAAAGTGAAAAATATAAATTGGGCTGGTCATTGACGCTCAAATCATAGCATGAACCTGTTTGAACAGGAGTGGGAAAGGGAACTGCAGAACCATCAAGATGTAAACAATATTGAAAGTGGACCACAGTCAGAAAATGACTAGATGGTTCTCAAACACATTGATATTTTTATTAACTTTTATATTTGTAAATAATTAATAGCTTTATTTCCTATTTTTCAGTTGAATTAATATTAAATTTTATTCTTTGGAACTTACTTTTTCTTTCAACATAATATTTCACAATTTGTTATCAATGTATGTGAAAAATCTATTTATCTGTAGTATATTGTATTTCATTACACACGTTTTTATTTATTTTTTGTTTATTTTGGAGGGCCACACAAGATGACATTCAAGGTTTACTCCTGGCTATGTGCTCAGGAATCACTCCTGGCATGGGGAACCATATGGGACACCAGGAATCGAACTGAGGTCTGTCCTAGGTCAGCCTCAAGCAAAGCAAGTGCCCTACAGCTGAGCTATTTCTCCTGCCCCATTACACAATTTTTTTTTTTTGTCCCCAGATTCACCATTCAAACCCGGCAAGGGTCTGGGTTGAGGTGTATATGGGGTGCATTTACTGTACCTCCTCCTTCTATACAGTCAGTGTAAAGAACACAGCCTGCCATTACACAATTTTTTAATTTCTTGCTAGAAATTTTTTTCTTGGTGGAAAAATTTATTTTCATAAAATGCAATATGAATATTTGCCACCTGTCTTCTTGTGCAAAGTGCAAGCAAGTATTCATTTAGGATAAATATATGGATCTTACAAATTATAGTGTCATTTTTCAGTCTTTCACAACCTACTAATTGATGAATTAATTACTATTTGTTGAGAATCTTTTTACTTCAGTGAATAACTAGATATTTTCTATCAGAATCCCCTGTGTTTAAAATGGTATGATTCAGAATTATATATAATAATACAAAAGAGTAGTGCAATATTTCTCTTAGGAATGTCCAGGATTTCCTTTCTTTTGTTTTTTGGGTCACACCCAGCTGGTGCTCAGGGATTACTCCTGGCTCTGCACTCAGAAATGCTACTGACAGGCTCAGGGACTATATGGGATGCCCGGAATCTGTCCCAGGTTGGCCGCGTGTAAGGCAAACACCCTCCAGCTATGCTATCGCTCCAGCCCCTGTCCAGGATTTCTAATTATAAAAGGGATAAACTCAGCCTTAGTGAAATTTTGCCCTGTCCAGTTCTGTGTCTCTGTGAATGAAAGTGATTGATGATACTACCTGGATCTGAACTCATTATACTGTTTGGTACTTACCACCTTGAGCAACAAAGGGGATTGTTTGTTCTGAGTTTGAAAGTGTTACTACTTGCAATTTTAATTAAATTGTGTTTGTTATGGGAATACATCAATAAACTTAACATATGGTCTCAACCATATCAGAACTTTGTATCTAGTTCAGAATCAGAAATATAACATGATAAACTGATAGAACATAGAGATCTAAAGGGAGCAAACAGAACTGACACTTCATAGAACAAGGAGGGAGATGTTTCAGAGAGACATAAAAAATGTAACATGTGGGAACAGGAAAGATAGTAAAAAGGTTAGGCAGCTTGCTTTGTACATGGCTAACCAGGTTCCCACTCTAACATTTGTAGGGTCCCCAGAACACCATAAGGAGTGATCTTTGAACACAGAGGCAAGAGTAAATCCTGAGAACATCAAGTGTAGCTCAAAAATCTAAATCAAACAAAACAAACAAAAAACAATAACTCAAAATCTATATTAGAAGGTATAGATGTTTTCAAAAACATCATCTAAAAACATCAAAGGAAGAAAGAAATCCGAGTATTCCTCCTTTTAATTTTAATTTGTTAATTTTTAATTTTTGAGCATAGACTCTATTAAAACTCTGTATTCCTATATAGATTCAGGGATTTTCAAGATCTATTTCCTTAGATTCTAACACCATTTTATCATACATTAGAAAGATAGAAAATTGAGCTCAAAACACCTTTTAAATAAGAGTTCTTTCAAAGTTGTTTGCATCAATTTTAATGTCCTGAAATATTTTAGAGTCATCATCAGTATTGATTTTTATAAGTAGTTCATCTTCACGATCCACTTGCCATTCCATATCCCTGTACTTTCCATTCTGAACACAAGGTATAAATGAAATTTTAGTGCCTATAAGTGATTAATTCTGACCTCTGAAAATCCTATGAAATTTCCCATTGTAGACCGTTCCAAAGACCATATACATTGTATTGATTAGAATTAAATTCAGGAAGGAAAAATGAAAAAGCCTTACATATAAGCAGATGAATTTGGACCTTGTTCTGAGGTTAAAGAGGACCCAGAGAAAGATCTTAAGCTGGGTGTGGTCTGTATTTGAGGAAGATCTATCTGGAAGTGATGGAGAGATGGATTGACTTGGGACTAATACCTTAATCCTGATAAGGGACCAGTGTTTGTACTAGGGCATTGTACAAGAGGATGACAAGGCTGAGATAAGAGCTCATAAAGATAATTAGAAGACACAGAGTACCTGAGAGGACATGAGGGAGTTACTATAACTTACAGGTTTCTGGCTTTCAAAGCAATAAAAGAATGGAAGAAAAGACATCTGTAAACCAAATGGAGGGCTCCAGGTCTGTACAGTTTTGAGTTCAGGCACCTCAAAACATATTAGAGTATTGCTCCATCACCAGTAGCTGATGTTCAGATTAGTAATATTGGGGAGTTTTGGCTAGAATAGAGGTTATAATTATCCACATATGATAATAATGATGATGTTTAAAAAAGCTAATCCATACATATCCTTATTATCAACATTTGAGGATAGAGATATAATATAACTATAATCATAAACACATCATAAACACAAAGTAAGGCTTCATATAAAAAGTCTCTTAATGTCATTCCCATATCTAGTGCTTTAGAGATGAATGGGGCAGTAGAACTCAGAACTGTAAGAGACTTAAATGAAAGAAAACAGAGGATAAAAGAGGATAAATACTAGATGATTTCACTCATTACGATTTCACTCACAGAGAGATGAAACAAGAGGACAACATCTAATGATGACACAATTGAGATTATAAAGCAGGCAGGGAGCGGCCAAGGGTACGAAGAAGTGGTCGAGGAATATCTTAAAGAGAGTAAGGGAGGATTTTGGGAACTTTATAGGTTGTGATGTCTGGTTACTGTGTACAATAATATTATAAATGTCAACATGTTTCTTTATACTGTTACAGTACTGTTACAGAATAATATAATCATGTTATTTGTTTACAGGTTATTACATGTGAATATTATTATAGTATATTCCCTAAACTACAATAATAAATATTTTTAAAAATAAAAAAAAACTCTTTGCAATTTACCTTGCAGTTATTAAAGCAGAAGAAATATCTAATATATATTAATAGTACTGACTACAGCATTCATATTTTTAAAATATAATACCTGGGGTCGGGCAGTGGCGCTGGAGGTAAGGTGTCTGTCTTGCCTGCGCTAGCCTAGGAACGGACTGCGGTTCAATCCCCCAGTTTCCCATATGGTCCCCCAAGCCAGGAGTGACTTCTGAGCGCATAGCCAGGAGTCACTCCTGAGTGTCACTGGGTGTGGCCCAAAAACCAAAAAAAAAAAAAAAAAGATAAAATATAATACCTTAGGTCCAGGGTATTGCTCAAGTATGCAAAATCCCAGATTCCATCTCTAGGACCACATGGCTCCCCAAACACTGCTGTGTGATTTTGGTAACCAGAGAAAACTGCCCTCCTGAGTGGACTCCACAACAATGACAACTAATTTAATTTATTCTTAGAGATACATAAAATTAACCAGCAATATATTTTCATATTAAAATGTTTTTGTGTAAAATTTCTTACTTTTAATGTTAGATATTAAAAACTTGTGAAAAATAATGGTAAAGATCTTGTGAAAAACTTGGGCTTGAAAAACAATATAAAAACTAAGAATATCTCCCCCTATATTATTAAGAGTTTGTGTCATTGCGTGGTATCACTAAAATATGCATCTGCACACATTTAAATATTACTTGTAATCATGTTTTAAAACATAATTACACAATAAAATATCATATTATTTCAGATTCCCCATGAAGTATTTATGATAGTTTGTTTACTTTTGGTTTTAAATAATTTCTTATTTAATTAGCACAAACTACCTTGCCTTGTTAGACAACTCTAGAGATAAAGCAGTCTATAAATGCATAAAGACATATAAAAGATCTTATTCTCAAACTACTACTGTTTCTATGGAATTAAATATTTTAAATAATAATTATCATTGATTGAGTCTACACAATGTGTCAAAATCCATTATGTTAAACATTTCATAAGATTTACCTCAATCTAACAGAACACCTTTTAGATATAATTAAAACCATTATCACATAGCTATAATGGTTTCAAGCGCAAACTTGTGTGACTTTATAGTAAGCAATTTAAATTGCTACACATTCCCTTCTACTTTAATATGTCATTTTAATCACCATTTACACATTTTAATATAAGTATATAATTTAAGATAAATCACCCAATATATTTTAATAACCAGGAACATTTTATAGAATAATATTTTTTGAAAACTGAAATTAATAATCTAAAATGTAAAGGTATCTGGACAATGAATAATGCATAAGAAGAGTATATATTTAGGGAGAAGGGTGCAAACAGTACAAATATAGTACCTCAGAATTCAAAGAAAACAGTCTAACCCATTTAAACATAAAGCATAGAAACAGGTTAATTTTCCATTGAGATCATGTGTTATACATCAATAAACTAAAGTACACAAAACTAAATGATGACTTTTAATTAACAACTGCCCAGAATGCTCATATTTGCCTCCATGTGTTTAAAGATGCTTGAAGGCTGTAAATCTCTGTCCCTCATTCTGACTATTGATTACAAAGAAAACCACCCTTGTTTTTAACTAATAAAAACAATGGGCTCTCTTTACTTTAGAGCAGGTATCTTAATAAGTAGTTAATTTTTCACTTTGTAAATGTGCTCCTAGTCTAATTATTACTTGAAGACTCTGTGACATCAATTTTACAAAGATTTATATAACCACAATATACTAAGGTAGCTTGGTTTTGACCTTTTTGTCACCTGTAGTTTTCCTCAATTTTAGCTCACAGTTAATTACAACAGCAAATGGAAAAAAGACAAATTAAAACCATTAATGAATTTTTTCACTTTCCTCGATTACATTTTTTTCTCAAAAGAAGGAGTCTGGGTTGAATAGATAGAAAAATAATAGAGAATTTTATTGAAGTATAATTAGTGAAACTAAATGATTGGAAGGAGGAATTTCCTAAGCAGTGCTCAGGAGTGGGAATCTCTCCAATTATTCCCAGGGCCTAAAGTTTAATGGAAGTCTAAAGATGTAACTAGCCTCTGGCACTGTAGTGCTGGGGATTACCAGTGTCACTTCAGTGGAGTTCATAGGTCCCAGGATTGTACCTGGTGATGTTTGAGGCACCTTTTGGGACCAAAACAGGTCAGGCATATGTTATACGTGTGACCTACCTGTTGTACTGACTCCCACCCCTGTGGAGTATTTTCAAAAATACTCAAGTGAAACCTCATGAAAAGAAACTTGAGATTAATTTTTATAATTTTGTATTGTTATAGAAGACATATAAGGAACCTAGAAGGTATTTTCACTAATGGATTCAAAACGTAATATTGTATTCACTATTGATAAAAGTCAGCATTTCAGAGTTCATTTAAGTATTTCAGGTTAATATTTGTAACAAACATCATCTAAGATATCTGTGAATCTTTGAAATCATGCAAGTTTCTTCTGTTTTATCAAAATTTGTTGTCATAATTATTAATTCATTTATGTCAGCCTGTCCATTGGTGATCAATATTTGAACATGGTTTAATTTTCACAAATTATAGCACCAGGGTCAACATTTGGAAGCCTTGGGATAATTTTGTTGGACTTTTGACCATTCTTCCATTCTCTCTAAGCCTTGTTTTCAGATTTTCTTCAGGTGATGGACTTCTGTCCTGAACAGTTTTTCTACATACTTATACCTCCCCAATATAATTACTTCTCCAGTAACCCCTACTTACTTGTGATTATTCCCATCTTAGTTGTTCTGTCACTTCTTCCAAGAACATTCTCTGTGATCAGTACCCACCACCCCATCTTGCCTTCTTTTCACAATTCCACAGTTCTTTTCACAGTTTCAGTTAAACACTTATTAATTGTAACCAGTTGTATAAATGCTTAGCTTTATAACTGTCCTAGCTCTAATATGTAAGTATCTCTTCATGGTATTATATAGCAAATATAAATAAAATTTAGAACTAGCTATAATATTTTTATATTAGAAAGATAATTGAAAGCATTTTTCACCAATTCTGCAAAGTACAACATATCATTCTATATTCTTAAATCTTTTTTTTGTTTTGTTTGGGTTTTTTTTGGTCACACCCAGCAGTGCTCAGGGGTTACTTTTGACTCTATGCTAAGAAATTGTTCCTAGCAGGCACAGGGAACATTATGGGATGCCGGGATTCGAACCACCGTCCTTCTGCTTGAAAGGCAAATGCCTTACCTCCATGCTATCTCTCAGGCCCCAATAATCTTAAATCTTGTAATTAGTGAATGGAATTACTTTGGGTCCATCAACAACCAATTATTTTCTATTTTTGCTAATGCATATAATTAAGGAGCTACTGAAATTTATTTAACTTTTCATTTAAACACTGTAACTATATGAGCATATTTTCATGGGTTCAAAAAACCATCAGCAATTCTATAATTTATTAACCACATTTTCTATGGAAAGCAATATAAAGATTCCTCAAGAAACTGGAAACTGAGCTTGATACGACTCCTAGAGATATACCCTAGGAACACAAAAATGTAATACAAAAATGCCTTCAGAAAACCTATATTCATATCAATGCTATTTACAATAGCCAGAATCTGGAAACAACCCAGATGCCCCTCAGCAGATGAATGTCTAAAGAAATTGTGGTACATATGCATAATGGAATATTGTGCAGCTGTCAGGAGAGATGAAGTCATAAATTTTTTTCTACATGGATGGACATGGAAATTATGATGCTGAGTAAAAGAAGTCAGAGAGAAAGATACATACAGAATAGTCTCACTCATCTATGGATTTTACAAAAATAAAAAATAAGACAACATTGTAATAATGTACAGAGACAATAGAGACAAGGGCCAGGATGACTGGATTATGATGTGAAATTCACCACAAAGAGTCGTGAATGCAATTAGACAAATAACTGCACTAACAACTATCATGACAATGTTAATCAGTGAGAGAAGTAGAATGTCTGTCTTGAATATAGACAGGGTGTGGGGGAGGAGGAAGATAGGAGGCATTGGTGGCCAGAGTGTTGCATTGGTGAAGGAGGATGTTCTTTTTATGACTGAAACCAACTATAATCATGTTTGTAATCAATTTGCTTAAATAAAGATATTATTTTAAAAACATAAGAAAAAAATAGGGGCCCAGGACATAGCATGGAGGTAAGGC
>PVKC010052435.1:0-10287 GCA_004027635.1 Crocidura indochinensis | reverse complement strand
GCTGCCGCTCTGAGATCACCATGTCGGCCATGAGCTTGCTGTGCGAGCTGTACGAAGAGAGCAATGACCTGCAGATGGACGTGATGCCGGGCGACGGGGAGCTGCTGCAGATGGAAGTCGGGGGCGGGAACCGGGAATTGTCCCCAAATCCCAGCCGCCCTGAAGCCTTGCTGCTGCCCGAGGAGGAAGGCCCCATGGAGGAAGAGGAGGAGGCGCAGGCAATGGCGGAGGCCGCTGGTCCCGGGCTGCATCTCGGCCCCCTCGCCGTCCCCGACTTGGAGAGCGAGGACGAGGACTTGGAAGACTGGGAGGACGACTACGATTTCCCCGAGGAGGAGCCGCCGCTGAGCGGCGCGGGCTACCGGGTGTCCGCGGCCCTGGAAGAAGCCAACAAGATGTTCCTGAGGACGTCCCGGGTCCGAGAGGCGGCCCTGGACGGCGGCTTCCAGGTGCACTACGAGAAGACGCCCTTCGACCAGCTGGCCTTCATCGAGGAGCTCTTCTCCCTCATGGTGGTCAACCGCCTGACTGAAGAGCTCGGCTGCGATGAGATCATCGATCGGGAGTAAAGAGAAGCAAAGGGGGCCTTGGCGGCCCCCCAAGACCACCCCGAGGAGGAAACTTGACTGCCCGCGTGACGAGAGAGAGACCCAGCCAACCTTTCCACCGGTTCTCCTAGTCCAAACAGATCCGTTGCCCATCAGAAACCAGATCTTGCAGAGGGAAACCAACCAACAAACCCCCCCAAAACGGTTTTTGTTTTGCAGGATGAAGTCAAACCATGACTGCTCCATTGTGATCGAGGAGGAAAAGCACTAAAGAGAAAGGACCATAGGACTGTTCTTTGTTTTTTTGTTTTTTCCAAGACTGCCCTGAAACACCTATGATGACAAAGGCTTCTTCTACTTGGTGATGGATGCAGATGATTGTTCTGGCGTTGGAGGAAAGATCTTGCCTATGTCCCTCTCTCTAAGGGATGGGTTATACAAGAGTGTACATGAGCTGCCAGCACAAGATAAAAATAACTGATGTATCCGACTTGGGACACACATTTCTGAGTTATTTGGGCCCGAAGGACTGTTGAGAAAACTCTGGAAGATGCCACTTTTGTGATCTGTTCCAAGAAACAGCAAAATCAGAACGCTAAATCTTAACGTGTAAGATTGAGTTCTGGATCCCCCCAAAAGAATAAGCTAGTCCAAAATGAAGTATGTATTCTGTGTGCTGTATCTTAAATTGTGAACCTAAGACCATTCTGATATTTTGTTCGTACATGTATCTTGATCATTTATTAAACCGTGCTCTATAAAGAAAATTCATTGTCCACCATTTTTAAGTCAAAAATTAAGATGGCCTGAGTATTCAGATTTAGGTATTAAAATATATGTAAAGAACAGAAATCTATTTCTAACCACCTTGTATACTACAATAGTTTTGTTTTACTTGCTCTCCTTTTCATTTAATCTCACAGACAAGACATTGGTGGAACCTCACATTGTAAGAACTCTTGAGTGAAAATTCTCAAGTCAAAGGAAAACCATCTCTGAAAAAAAGATTTTATGAATAATTTCATCATCAACCTTTAAAGGTTTTAAAACCTACCCAAGAATCCACCTCATTATATGGTTTCTCTCTGTCTCCTCCTCTACTCTTGTTACTGGTTATGCACCAGCATTCAAGATAATAAAATTTCTTGTTCTGTGTGTTTTGTTTGGCTAATAATAGTGCATACATATTTTCCCCTGACTTCTGTTAAATTTTTATATTAGTGTGTTGCTGTAACTACTTTAAACACTTTTGGTAAGGGTATGCATTCCAGTTTCAACATTCAATTTTAAAATTAATTTATGAAAAATGCAATGAATTCTAGAATTGTGAACCTAGGAAAACCTGCCCTATTGATGAGTATGTTACGGTTATTTAAGATGCTAAAGTTTTATAAGAACATCAAGTCTGTGCCTAGTAAGACAATCTATTACTAAGTTTAATGAATGAAAAGCTACAAGATACTTCTCCAATATGGCAGTAAAAGACACATCTCAAATAAAAGGACAACCCAGCTTTTTTTTGTTATAATTGTGTTCTAGTGAGGGAGCTTTCTTTAAAATAAAAGACAAGAATGACCATAATTGTTCATTATAATCATTCAAATCCTAGAACAGTGTGGAGACTTGTTAGATGGGGGAAGGACTTGGCAGGAGGTAAAATACTGGCACATAAGCATCTAATCTTATGTCTCACTTTTCATTGCATTTTCAAGCATAAATACAAAGCTGTAGTCAGATACAGTTGTGGATAAGTACTTATGCGGTGTAAGTAAATAGTATTCTGAAAAAAAAAAAAAATAAGGGTTTAAGTACACAGTAAATTTTCAGATTGCATTTGCCTCCAGATCAAGATGCAAGGAAATAGTTTGAGAAAACCCGAGATCTACAAATGGGAGGTTTAATTCCCTTTCTAGGACTAGAAATGAGGGAGGGAGGAGAATAAAACTTTACTCACACTGGGACCCAGGAGATAGCATGGAGGTAAGGCGTTTGCCTTTCATGCTAAAGGTCATCGGTTCGAATCCCGGTGCCCCATATGGTCCCCCGTGCCTGCCAGGAGCAATTTCTGAGCATAGAACCAGGAGTAACCCCTGAGCACTGCCAGGTGGGATCCAAAAACCAAAAATAAATAAATAAAATAAAACAAAAACACTTTACTCACAGATGTGAAGAAAGATGAAGGCTCTCAAGGGAGAAAGTTAAACTAAGACAAATGTTCGTTTATTAGTTTGTTGCTTTTAGAAATAGTAATAATCCAAGAGAGTGCAGAAGTTAATATTTACCAAGGGAGTAAAGGAAACATCTCAATGAACCTTTCAGGAAAGTAAAAACATCGGTATGTCTTTCCAATGTTAAGTAATCACAAACTGCAACTAGTCTCCCTGATTTATAGCTTAGCCCCGTTATGTAATTTCATAACTGGGTAAATTAAGCTCTACTTTGGCGTTATAAGCTGCAAGTAGGGTTAAGTGGATAGTTTAGAAATTGTGAGGATTAAATGAAAAGTATGTGGTTTTGAAGAAAATCTGACTAAATAGCAAAAATCACAGTAAAAGCCCAAGATTTCTTTTTTTTCAATAGTGATAGCCTTTTTTCAAAGTGCCATGGTGAGAATGGGGACAGGGTTAGTGGTGGGACAGGAAGATTCGATTCACCATTGTATCAGAATGGTATTCTGATTATGTAGGCCCTGGGATTTTTCTCCCCAACATAGAGGCTGAGTTGCACCATTAAACATTACACCATTATGAGTTTGTTTTGTTTCTGTTAGTTGGGCAGTTTACATTACCTGCTAAAACTGTACAGAAATTTGCTTATTACGAAGACTGAAGAATTTTTCTATTTTCTGCCAGTTTTGCCTTGCCTCTTAGACCCTTCTCAATATAAGTAGCTATTGAAGTTGGTTGGGAGTGTGAGCCCCTGAGACTGATTTTTGTTTTGTTCTGAACTTATAGTGTTCAGGGCTTATTGCTTATCCTGTACTTAGGGATCACTTCTGGCAGTGCTAAGGAGATCAAATTGAGATTCACTGCATGTGAAGCAAGCATCTTAGTTATCTAACTTCAGGACACATTTTTTGCATAGGCCCTAAAATGCAATATTAAAATAGAGAATAGAAATTGGTGGCTTGAATTTTTAAAGGAAGGAATACACAGAAATTTCATTTCCAAAATGCATTTTCCCATTTCAAAATCTAGTAAGTTAAATATTGCAAGATGGCTAGGGAAGTAATTTAGGCTCAAGGTAGCATGTTCCTCATATGGTTAAGGGCCTGGACTCTACAGAAAAAAAGCAAGCAAGTATTTTGTGTTTATTATAATTTTGTTGTCTGCCCTGGAGGTCTGTGAGACATTTTCAAGGATTGACTTTATGGTTTTGATGTTCTTAGTGGCAAAGACAAATGTGAACCATCTGACCTAAAAATGCTCTCTCATTTGTGAATGTTTATAAATTTGAACTCACTTATGCTTTTAGTCCAAAGCATGTCTTAAAATTAAATCGCAAAGAAGGACATTAGTATTTCTCTGTATTTTTCTCAGAACTTCAAAGGATAGCCTTAAAGAAATTCTTTTACTGAGATTTTTGTTATTGTTGTTGTTGTTGTTTGTTCTGGGGCTACACCCAGAAGTACTCAAGGATTATTCCTGGTGGAACTCAGGAGACCATATGGGATTATAAGGAAACTCAGGTTGGATGCATCACAGGAAAACACCCTACCTCTTCATCCTCTCTTTTACTGAGATTTTCATTAATTAACCCCTTTTTCATGCTACATACATTAAGTCTCTTGTCTGTCACCTTTCTTGAATACCTTTTTGTGAAGAGATGCCTAAGACTGGAAGGAGCTATCATGAATAATAAATCTTTATTTAACATGTGCATCTCTGTATCATATTTCTTCAAGACCTGCCCAATAAGTAGTTCACATTTATTTCTAAAATCTTCCCTTGGATTTGAGATGAAAGAAATCCCAACTTGTGTTCCTATGCTCTCTGTCTCTCTCTCTGTCTCTCTCTCTCTCTGTCTCTCTCTCTGTCTCTCTCTCTCTCTCTCTCTCTCTCTCTCTCTCAGAAAGGGCACTGAGTGGGGAAAGATGCTGAGAATAAACTATTTCTCCAACCACACCAATCCTATTTCTTAAAGACCTTACTTGCTTCAATTTTTCCTTGGAAAGTGATAATTTTTTAATTTAGTTTAATTTTATTGGGTTTAGGACCTCACTCTGCTAGCAATACTCAGGGCCTATCCTGGCTCTGTGCTCAAAAGTGATTTCTGGAAATTGTAGAAGTACTATATATAGTGCCAGTTTCAAACTGGGGTCAGCAGTATGCAAAGCAAGTGTGGTTACGTTTTTTAATGCTGATGAGCTGATGAGCTCCAGCTCACGCTGATATACTGACATTTTTTTGTAGTAGAAAGGGCACGACCCTATGTCATATCTCCAGAGTCACAGACCCACCAGGAAGAGCCAGGCCAGAACAGAGTATGGCCCAGGTGACTCCCCAGATCCCTCTGACCTAACTCTGCCAGGAGTGGCCCCAGCTTCTTTCCCATCCCTAGAATTTCCAGGTATGGCAAACAAAGAAATGTTGATTTACTCTTATACTTAAAGACAATGCTAGCTTTATTTACTCTTCCTCTCCTACAAAACTCAGAAATCACCAAAGGATTTCTATGTCAATGAAATCTCCCAACTAAACCATCAGGGATTTCTGGCGCCAAATACATGAAACTAAAACTTAACTTTATAGCCATAAATGCAACAAAGGCATATTCACTAAGAGGCTGAATTGTTTACTTTCCACTCAGATGTGTAGTATTTTCCATGAACACACCCCAAATAGTCTGTAATTCAAATATCCATGGCATCGCAAATTTTAGATAATCACTTAAGGACTCAAGTAGACAAAATTTATTTATGATTTTTCTTTATGTTTTTATTTTGGAGTGCTTTATTTTGGGGGGGGGTATTCCTGATGGTACTCAGAGTTAACTGCTGGCTTTGTACAGGGATTATTCCTTTGTACTAGCTTTGTACAGGAATTACAGGATTACTCCTGGGAACTAAAAATGATGCTGGAGATAGAACCTAGAGCAACTGCAAATGCCTTTACCCACCTCAACTTACCCTTGAATTTGCATGCTATCTCTGGCCAGGAATCTATTGGTGTGATTTTGTTTAACATATCTTTTAAAATGTACTCCAGTTTTCACATTATTGTTTATATTTGCAATGCTTCGACTCCAGCCTCTCTACCAAAGTGGACAAGGAACTACTTGAAGTTTTCAGCATTAAGCATTTCTCCACAATGTTTTATAACATAGTAAGGGATGTATCTTATTCTTCTGAATTTTCAACATCATTTTTCAAATTTTCAAACTTCCAAATTAGCAAGAATATATTTTTAGAAAAACTTTCTTGTTTAGACTGTTTACTTGTTACTAAAAATTTGGAATTTTATTTATTATAGTATGCTTTCTCTATTAAATAGTGAGTATATGAAAAGATTAACAAGAGTATTTGAGCAAATAGAGGACTAGAGTGATAGTACAGCTGTTAGGGCACTAGCCTTGCATGCAGTCAGTCCGGGTTTGAATACCATCATCCCATATGATACCCCACACCCTGCCAGGAGTAACAATTGAGCATCATCGGGTGTGGCCCAGAAACAAACCAAAAAGTAAAATAAATGTCTGAGTGAATATTAATAGGTTCCAATTAACAGACACTATATTTACATTTATTACTTCACTTCATCCTCTAAAATTTAGAGGATTATTTAGAGTAAATAATACTGAGATATATACCATTCTCTCAAAATAAATCTATGAATAGATATTAGAATTTTCATTTCAATTTATGAGAAAAATTGAGTAGTAAGGTATATTCAGAATAGTAAGGTTATTAGTTATTTGTTTATTAGTTGCAAAACCAAGATTTCAGTATATATGTAACCTCAAAGCTTATTACTGTTTTATCATTATCAAGTGATTAAACCTTCAGTAACTCATTGAATAACAATACAGGAAAGACTTAAATATTATAACTAAACATTAGGGAAAATAATACCTCCTGATACACTTAAACCTGACATAAGAAATTTCATTTCAAAAGTAAAAAGATTGTTTTAAAGTATGCTAATTTAAGGTACATATTTAGGCCTATGCAACAATTTTTTTTTTATTTTTGGTTCACACCTAGTGGCGTAATTGCTCCTGGAAGGCTCCGGGACCATACGGGATGCTGGGATTCAAACCACCATCCGTCCTGGATCTGCTGCGTGCAAAGCAAATGCCTTACCACTGTGCTAACTCTCTGGCCCAACAATATTACTTTTTTGTGGGGAGGGGAGTCACATTCAGTCATGCTCAGGGGCTTACTCCTGGCTCTACATTCAGGGATAACTCCAATTTTTTAAACTTTATTTATTTATTGTTTGATTGGTTGGTTTTTGGGCCACACCCAGTGGTACTCAGGGTTTACTTCTAGCTCTGCACTCAGAAATCAATCCTGACAGGCTGGGGGAGCCATATGGGATGCTGGGAATCAAATCAAGTCCCTCCTGGGTCGGTCACATGCAAGGCAAATGTCCTACCACTGTGCTTTCTTTCCAGTCCCACAGGGATAACTCCTGGAAGTGCTGGTGGACCTATTATGGTGCTAGGAACCAATTCCAGGTCAACTATGTGCAAAGTAAGCACCTTACCCACTACTATCTCTTTCAGCCCAATGCCTGAATATTTTTAAATTTGCCTTGGCAATACTGGTGCTGGATTTTTGGGGATTCAGTTTGGTCTGGTTTAGTTTTGGGGCCGCTCCTTGCAGTGCTTAGGGTTTATTCCTGCTCTGTATGAAGGGATCATTGCTGGTGCTGCTTTGGGGAACCAAATGGGGGTTCTGGGTATTGAATCTGGGTTAGCCACTTGCAAGGCAAGTAAGTGCCTTTCCTACTGTACTATTGCTCCAGAATCCAGCAATGCATTTTTCTTTAAAGAAATTAGGTTACAATAGGGGCTGGTGAGGTGGCGCTAGAGGTAAGATGTCTGCCTTGCAAGCACTAGCCAAGGAAGGACCGCGGTTCGATCCCCCGGCATCCCATATGGTCCCCCCAAGCCAGTGGCAATTTCTGAGCCCTTAGCCAGGAGTAACCCCTGAGCATCAAAAGGGTGTGTCCCGAAAAACCAAAAAAAAAGAAAAAAAGAAAAAAAAAGAAATTAGGTTACAATAAAAAATCAAGCATTCATTGTATTATGAATCATCAAAGAAAGAAAAAAATATGTTTATACTAACATTTTTTGCTAGGCTAAAGAGTTGGAAGAAACAAATAGTTGGAATACTTAAACTTCAGTTAGCTAGGACATGAGCTTTAATATTACTGTTACTTCTCTCATTTTATTCATCTGTCCAACACAATATTTTAATTATGCTAACAGAATTACTTTCCATTTGGTGAGGGTCAGCAAAATGTCAATGACTAACTTAGAGATGTGAATTACCAGATGGTATTTGCTAGGTTTCTTTGCACCTTAATATCTATTACAAAACCAATTTGGTAAGAGCAAGTATGCAGACAGTCAAATGTCCCTGTGATTATTATTAATGCTGTTTGTTGTCCTAATTATTGTTATACATAAATCTTTGATGGAATTTTCCCTGTGTCTTAATAAATTAATTATCTGTTCTGCTTATTATGCCCAGGTTCCTGCAGAAAATAGATAATATGCAAACTATGAATGAAATTTATGACCTTACCTGTTCGTTTTCAAGACTCATCAATGTGAGGCTACACGTTGAGATGGTCAGTTTTATATTCATTCCCGAAAACTGAAGATTACTTTTCCCAAGAACTGTTGACTGGAACTTAACTGGTGGCTTAAAGAAAAACACTTCAAGTTATGGATTTTATTACAAAATAAAAATTTTAATAGTTTAATATTAAAAGTGGGTCAAAGCACATGCTTTTTCTCTATAAAAATCAAATGTCATGGAATGATATCTTAAATTAAAACGTTCATTTAATTGGAATGCAGTAAATTATTCACTTAGTAGAAGAAGTAAAATTCTCAGAACTTTCTCACATATTCCCTACTTCCCAAGAGTTGGGAGTAGGGAAATAATCTGCATAAAAGAATTTCCTCTGAGAGTTTGGACTATTGAACTCTTGAGACCTTTTGAACTCCACAAGGCTAAACAAAGTTACCATCTAGATTTCTTATGATAACTCAAAGAGAATAAAATATACAATATACCAAAATGTACAGAATTCAGTGAAAGCAATGCTCAGAGGAAATGTTAGCTGTAAACACACTAAAAAGAGAAAAAAAAGGAAAGAAAAAAATCTAAGCCAAAGTCAACAACAATGAAATCTTCAGATCCAAACTCTAATAATCTGAACTAAAAATGGGTCTATTTTGCTGGGGGGCAAAAGGTGATGGTTGGGATACACTCTGGGAGCCTAGTGGAGGGAGGTCGACAATGGTGGTGGGATTGGCCCTAATTTATTACATGTCTGAAACCCAACTATGAAGGACTTTGTAAATCACAATGGTTTCAATAAAATTTAAAAGAAAAGAAAAATTTCAACTTAACAACCAAATTTTACAACTTCAGGAACTCAGAAATGAAGAATAAATTAAATCCTGGTGGACAAAAGGGAAAAAAATTCATAAAAATTAGAGTAGAGGTGCTTGCTTCGGCAGCACATATACTAAAATTGGAACGATACAGAGATTAGCATGGCCCCTGCACAAGGATGACAGGCAAATTCATGAAGCGTTCCGTATTTTAAAAAAATTAGAGTAGAAGTTAGAAAGATGACAGAGAAGACCAACAAAACAATAGAGCCTGCTTTGATCAGCATAATTAACAAGCTTTAAGCTAAGTAGGCCTAAGAAAAGACTCAACTTACTAAAAACAGAAATGAAAGTAAGGTCATTATTACCAATTCCATAGAGAATAATAATAAGAATAAGAAATACTGGGGCCGAGAGATAGCACAGCAGCATTAGCTTTGCAAGCAGCCAATCCAGGACCTAAGGTAGTTGGTTCAAATGCTGGCGTCCCATATGGTCCCCGTGCCTGGCAGGAGCTATTTCTGAGCAGATAGCCAGGAGTAACCCCTGAGCACTGTCGGGTGTGGCCCAAAAACCAAAATAAAATTATATAAGAATATAAAAATTAGGGCCGGAAAGGTAGCTTACTGGTAGGGTGTTTGCCTTGCATGTAGCTGACCCAGGACAGATCTCAGTTCAATCCCTGGCGTTCCCATATGGTCCTCCAAGTCAGGAGCGATTTCTGAGCACAGAGCCAGGAGTAACCCCTGAACATCACCAGGTGTGGCCCAAAAACCAAAAACAAACAAAAATGATAAAAAATTATAATAAAAATAAGGAGAATTATAAGAAAATATTAAATACAAATTATACACCAACTTATTGGATTCCTTAAGTGAAATAGACACATTTCTGTAAACATAACTTCTACTAAGACTAAACATAAAGAAATTTATGTTACAAAATGAGGATAGACCTATAACCAATCAAAAATCAGACAAAAATAATCAGTGTTAGCAAGAACGTGGAGAAATCTAAACCCTTATATACCAATTGCAAAAATGCATGATAGTATAATCACTATGGAAAATAGTATGGAAGGGCCTCAAAAATTTTTACTTGGCCCTTCACCAATGCCAGGAACCAAACTCTCCCCCAGGAAAGTCCCTAATACCATTCTGCAGAA
>PVKC010052434.1:0-10272 GCA_004027635.1 Crocidura indochinensis | reverse complement strand
CCCATTGTCTTTTGAGATTTTCTTGTGGGGGTTGGAATCCAGAGCACATTTTCATCACACACCTTGCTCTTGTTGAGATTGAAAAACGATTTGCGGCAGAGGGGCTCAGGTAGAGTTCTTGCACTAGGTCACCTTCTGGAACTGAGTCCACATTTGGAGGGTGATGAGAAGGAGGGCCACAGTACATGAGTCAGCAGGGGTGTTGGTTGTAAATTCTTGGTAGGGGATGAGATGTGGGGCTGGGTGGGTGTCCATTTGCTTGGGAGTTGGGTGATGGCTTATTGGGGCAGGAGGTCGGTCCTGATTCCTAATGGGTGAAGAACTGAGGGTAAAAAGCGTAAATAAGGCAGGATATCAGATTGGAAATGTGGGGTGAAGGGATAGTAGGATTTCTGAAGGTGGGGAGGAGGGATAGTATATAGGAGGGGTTATAGACATTATAGGTATGAATTGTTTACGATTTAGATTTGGATCTCATAGAGAAGTCCTCTCTCTATGTACGCATGCCCACATAAAATTATACAATACTGATCTGTTCTCAATTTGTTGTTTGAGGTCTGACTCTAACATGATGGGTCTAAGCTTTTAAGGACTGGTTGAAAAAGATAAATAATTAGCTTAGGTATAGCTTAAGAAAAAGTGGAAGGAAGAGCAAAAGGTAAGAGGAGAACAGACAAATAGGTAAATATAGTAAAAATAAGGTTAAAAATGAATAAATCAAGATAATGATGAGGAAGAAGAGGTAGAAGAAGAAAGGGGAGAAAAAAAGAAGTAGTGAGAAGAGAGAAGAAAGGAGAGAGAAAGGAAATGTTAATTTGACCAAACGTGTTTGATGAGTAGTAAGTCCTATAATATAAGTCTGTGACTTGCAGTTTATTGTTTCAGTGGTCCGGATGGTCACATTATTTAGGTCCTAATAGAGGTATAAACCAGAGAAAAGAGTATTTTGGAGTGTTTCATCTGAAAATTTTCATAATGCAAACTGAATATGTTATCTAGTGTGACTGAGCACCGAAGTATCAAATTAAGGTATCTACCCTTTGTATCCAAAAACCCCTGTGGACAGAGATCTGAGAGGTTATTTTAAATCTAGTAATATTAAGATATAAAACACATTGTTATGAAAAGGTTATGCTGGAGTCTCTGGCTTCCAATCATATTCTTCACTTGCAACCCTGTTTAAGATCCCTAAGACACTATTATAGGTCTTTGCAGTAAAAGGCTGATTACATACCTGCTCGCTCGCTTGTAGTTTCTACCCTATTAGACCATTGTATTTGTTCCTGGAGTGGTAATTGTATATATGATGTATATTCGAAGTACCTCAGAAGAGTGCTATCATTCTGTGTTTATCCATCATCTTCTGGCTTACCTCATTTAACATAATATTTTGTAGATCCATCCACGTTGCTGCAAAGTCTATGATTGTATCATTTCTAAGTGCTATGTAGTATTCCATTGTGTATAAATACCACATCTTCATGATCCACTCATCTGTTGTTGGACATTGAGGCAGGACATGGAGGCTGGTTTCAAATCTTGGCTATTGTGCAGAGTGCTGCGATAAATAATGGAGAGCACACATACTTTGGGATGAATGTTCTTCCGACTCGGGGGTTAAGTACCCAGGAGAACAATTGCTGGGTCATAGGGCAGTTCAATTCTGAGTTTACTGAGCACTCTTCACACTCTTTTTCCATAGAGCTTGAACCAGGAAGCATTCCAGCCAGCAGTGGATGAGAGTTCCTTTCTTACCACAACCTCTCCAACAGAGATTGTTCCAATTATTTTTGATGTGAGCCATCCTCTCTGGTGTAAGGTGGTACCTCATTGTTGTCTTGATTTGGATTTCCCTAATGATGAGTGAAGGTGAACATGTTTTCATGTGTCTGTTGGCCATCTTTCGTTTTTCCTCAGAGAAGTGTCTATTCATTTCTTCTCCCCATTTTTCTATGACTTTATTAGATTTTTTGGAGCTCAGCTTTCTGAGGGCTTTGTATATACTAGATATCAGCCCTTTATCTGATGTGTTGAGTGCAATTTTTTTTCCCATTCTGTTAACTGTCTTCTAGTATTAAGTAATGTCTCTTTGGCCATACAGAAACTTTTTAGTTTGATGTAGTCCCATTTATTTAGATTTGATGCTAAAGTTCTTGCCATTGGCATTCTATCCTCAAAGATATTTTTGATATATAGGACTTTGAGTGTTCTGCCTGTTTTTCCTCAATAAACTTATGGATTTGTGTCTGATTTCAAGGTATTCAATCCATTTTGAGTTGACTTTTGTGAAGGTGTGAGGTATAGATCAATTTTTAATTTCTTATAGGTGGTTATCCAGTGGTTCCAACACCATTTGTTGAAGAGACTGTTTGTTCTATTTCAAGTTCTTGGCACTTTTGTCAAATATTAGTTGGCTGTATATTTGGGGATTTATCACTGAACATTCTGTTCAGTCCTACTGATCTGAGACTCTGTCTTTGTTCCAGTACCATATTGTTTTGACCACTATGGCTTTATAATCAAGCTTGAGGTTAGGTAAAATAATGCCACCTAGCTTCTGTTTTTTTAGTAAGCATTTGTATATCCTGGGTCTTTTGTGGTTTCAGATGAATTTATAATTGATTATTCTCAATTCTTAAAAAATGATATATTAATTTGGATAGGAATTGCATTGCATTTATATAAAAGTTTAGGTAGATAGTCATTTTGAATATTTTGATTCTAGCTACCCACAAGCATGGGATGTACTTCCATTTCCTACGCTCTCTTCAATTTCTTTCTTTCTTTTTTTGAAGTTTTCATGGTATAGATCCTTCACTTCTCTTGTAAGGTTGATATTTTCGGATACTTTTTTTTAAATGGAATTATCTCCTTAATCTCTTTCTCCTCTACTTCATTATTTGTATAGAGGAAAGGTACTGTCTTTTGTGTATTGACTTTGAAACCAGCCATTTTGCTGTATTGGTTAATTGCTTCTAGGAGTTTTACTGTGGACTCTTTAAGATTTTCAAGGTATATCATCAAATAATCTGCAAAAAGAGATAGTTTGAATTCCTCTTTCCCCATTTAGATTCCTTTGATCCCCTTCTCTTGTCTGATTGCTATTTCTAGGACTTCTAAAATTATATTGAATAAAAGTGGAAAGAGTGGACAGCTTTGCCTAGTTCCTGACCTAGTGGAAATGCTTTCCGTTTTTCACAATTAAGGATAATGTTAACCGTGGGCTTTTCATAGATAGCTGTAACTATTTTGAGGATGGTCCATTCCAGCCCTATTTTGCTATTATTTCCCTAACCATTTACTCTCCCCCTTTCCCAATTTCCTCCCCTTCTGATATTCCTACAATTCGTAGATTATTTCTTTTGTCTTTGTTCATAAATATCTAACTTTTTCTTCCAGAACTTTACCTTTTATTTCATTATTGGCTTCTTTGTCATTTTTGCTTTGTAGTTTTTCTTCAAGTTCTTCTATGTAATTCTCCAACTGTGTAATTCTGTTACTATGGCTTGCTAAGACATTTTTTATTTCCTTTAATTTCATTTGTATTGATTCTCTCATGTTCTGTAAAAGTTGTTTGAGTTTGTTGATTTGTTTGTCTATGAATTTCTTGAACTCATTGGCTAGTGATTCCCTGATTTCTTTTGCCATAGCTTGCCATGTTGCTTTTAGGTCTTCATCTACTGGCCCATGCATTTTGTTGAACTTGGGAACTTGCTAGGGTTTTTCTCTATATGCCCTGTTGTTAGTGTCTTCCTTAGATTGCCCATATTTCTTTGCATTTGGTAGTTTGGGTTGGAGTGACTGCACTGAACAGGTTGTCCTGGATCAATTGCTTCTCCCCTAGCTGGCAGACTGAATGGTTCAGCCCCCAGCTGTAGACAATGACTGAGCCCCACAGGTCAGCCTGGATCAATCGTCCCTCCCTCCACCTGGCAGATGGCGTGGCTCTGTCCCAATAGTACAGATGAGCTCCACAGGTTTTCCCGGATCAAAGCCCCTTCCCACACTCAGAAGATGGAGGGACTCAACTCCAGCTGCAGACACGAACCTCACTGGTTGGCTTGGATAAACCGCCCCTCTGTCCACCCTACAGATGATTTGGCTCAGCCCCAGCTGCAGAGACTAGCTCCACAGGTCGGCCTGGATCAACCACTCCTCCCCCCACCTGGAAGATGGCACTACTTAGCCCCAGCTGCAGAGGAGAGCCTTTCTGGGTCAACTGCCCCTCTCCCACCTGGCAGATCCCCTCAAGTAAATTTTTTTAATATTTTTTATTTAAACACCTTGGTTACAAACTGATTGTGGTTGGTTTCAGTCATATCAGATGACACCCCCTCCCCAACACCAGTGCAACATTCCCATCACCAATGACCCAAATATCCCTCCTCCCCTCCCCGCCCCTACCTGTACTCTAGACAGGCTTTCCATTTCTTCATATATTCTCATTGTTAGGATAGTTCGCAATGTGGTTATTTCTCTAACTAAACTCATCATTCTTTGTGGTGAGATTCATGAGGTTGGCTGTAACGTCCAGCCCTCCTATCTTATGTCTCTGAAAATTGTTGAGAAATGTCTTTCATTTTTCTTAAAACCCATAGATGAGTGAGGCCATTCTCCGTCTTTCTCTTTCTCTCTGACTTATTTCACTCAGCATAATAGATTCCATGTATTTAAGAATATGTTTTAATTTGCAGTTGTGTCTAAAGTTGTTTAAAGAGGAGGGGTAAGATCAGCAAGTGCTTAAGAGCACCTGCATGAATTTTACCATTCTTTTTCCATCTGGTTACTTTTTTGATGTGTGAGGTCCATTTCTTAACTTTTCAGGATGTTACTATCCAAAACTAGTAAATGGGAGATATTACTAGTATTTTTTTACTTAATCAAACGATAATATTAAACAGTTATCAATTATATATGACTGTAGACATGTTAGAAATTGTACTTTAGAAAAAGGACATTGATAAGGAAGCAAGGAAAGGAAAGGAGTGAATTTATAAAATCTACATAATCATCAGGTTTCATCAGTGATTTCTGTTATACAGCTAACAATAAGTTTTATAAGACTTGGTCATAAATTGATATTTAATAACTTTTTGATAATCTTAATTTTATTTTTATTTTATTGGGAAAATTCCACGCCTTGCAGGGATTGGAGTCAATCCTAGCAGTGCTTAGGATGTGAATAAAACATGCACAGCGCTCCACCATCTAACACATGTGCTTCAGCTCCCCCTTGGGCTAGGGCTGCTTTTTAGCATGTAAACATGTCTACACTAGACCTTTGCAGCAGCAAGTTTAAACCTTTCTTTTGTGAGACTGAAAACTGAATAGCAGTGACTACTCCTGAAGAGACTCTCTGGAGGAGGAGGGGGAGTAATTTGGATTTCTACCCTCTATAAACATAAGTATGGAGAGTGCAAAGAGAGAGAGAGAGAGAGAGAGAGAGAGAGAGAGAGAGAGAGAGAGAGAGAGAGAGAGAGAGAGAGAGAGATACAGAGTGACAGAGATAGAGACAGAGACAAAAACAAAGACAGAGACAGAATGAACAAGTTTGAAGCAGTAGTGGAACTAAGATGATTTCCTACCATGGCGCTACCTCTGATTTGTTTATGGTCACTGCATATAGCCACCCTCACACTGTCATGAATGGTCTCTGAAACAGCCAGGTGTAGACTCTGAGAATCAGGATGTGACACTTACACACAAAATAAGGATGCATCTATTTCCATGAAACAGATATGGGTAAGTATATGGCTTCCATATGTTTTGCAGTAAGAAAGAGGCTCCAGGCTCCAGTATGTCTCTGTTATTCCCCCCATCCCATTTTCACTCCCTTTAGCCTGTGCTAAGAGAAAGATGAAACCAGAAGGGAGATTTTTTTATCAACTGAACATTATGAACACAGGATTGATTGTCTGCTAGAATAAAATGTTAAATATAGTGTCTAGCAAAAATATGCCCATTTTATGGTCAGGGTTATTTAATACACTAAAAACAAGAAGAATTTCAACTAAGGTGAGTGGGCATCAACACTGAGATGATGCGATGTTAGAATTATAAAGCAATGATGTTAATTTAGTGTTTTAAATATGTTTCGGTAGGGGCTGAAGAGATGGCATGAAAATAGGGCATTTGCCTTGCATGCAGAAGGATGGTGGTTCGAATCTTGGCATCCCATTAGGTCCCACCGAGCCTGCCAGGAGCTATTTCTGAGCATAGAGCCAGAAGTGACCCTGAGTGCTGCCAGTGTGACCCTAAAACCAAAAAAATGTTTTGGTGAACACATTTCATATTCATATATTTCATAGAAGGGGAGTTGGCAGGAAAGTTGCCCTAGTAAAGGGCAGTGTACATTATATAACTAAAACCCAACTATGAACATTTCTGTAATCACAGTACTTAAACAAAAATTTTATTTAAAAAAAGGGTGAGTCTTATAAAAATTTGTAAGAACCTAGGGAATATTTTAGAACTAGAAATACAACTACAATGAAAATCATGCCTTAATTGCAGTGCGGCAATGAAAGAATGAATGACAATGAGAACAGATCAAATGACAGTATCTAAATAAGATATAAAATATTGAAAAGTACTTATATGGATTGTCATGTCTGAAAAAAATAAAGACCTATTATTTCTAACTTCAGGGTACAAAGGGTCTTAAGGAAAGAGGAAAAATACTTGAAAAAAATAAGAATAGAAATGTTCTCAAAATTTAATAAAAGAAAACATGGATATCCAACTTTAGAGAATGAGTACCATATTTGCTGGTGTATAAGATGACTGGTCCTATAAGACAACCCCCGAATTTTATAGTTAAACATAGGTTTAGGCCTATATTCGCTGTATAAGACAGAACGTTCCTTTGCTGCAACTGCATGTACCACAGCAAAGGTTCAAAAGGTATACTGGAATAGACTTCCTCTCTGACTCTGGCCCATTTGAGCAGGCTTTTGAGT
The DNA here is from genome assembly GCA_004027635.1 of Crocidura indochinensis. NCBI lineage: Eukaryota > Metazoa > Chordata > Mammalia > Eulipotyphla > Soricidae > Crocidura > Crocidura indochinensis. The sequence continues at coordinate 3,313 of PVKC010052434.1, read as the reverse complement.
GTAGATTCGGGTACAGAACATTGTGTAATTTGCATGCATCAAAAGCCTGCTTGGATTGGCCGACTTAGAGAGGCGATCTAGCAGCCTTGCAGTGATTGGTACAGGATCGAGTTGGAAAATTCGTTTCCTGGCAATATCCAGATGATTTTCATTTAGCGGCATATGAGACGTTTTTCGGGATATACTTGGCGTATAAGACGACTCCCGATTTTTGGTCGAAGTTTTCTTTGGTTCAAAAGTCGTCTTATACACTGGCAAATATGGTAAATCAACAAAGAATGATTCAATACCAAAACACAGTGTAATTGGGCTGGAATGTAGGAGAACTTTAGTCTTGCAAATGGCGGACCTGGTTCCATCCTTGACGTTTCATATAGTTCTCAGAGCACCACCAGGAGTGATCTTGAGCAATCAGAAGTAAGCCCTGGTTACTGCAAGGTGTAGGCTCAAAACCAAACCAAACCAACCAACCAACCAACCAAACAAACAAAAAACACCATAAAACAAAACAGAAACAAAAAAAAAATCACAATGCAATTAAAGAAATAAGCTCCAAAACAAAGAACATTTCTGGAAAGCAGGTAGAGTGTAACAAGTCTAGCACACATTTATGTAATGTAGCTCTTAATTAACAAGTCACTAACCCCTCAGGGCTGTTTCACTTTTCCAAAGAGCAGGGACCATGTAACCAGGGCGAAGTTCCCAGTGGGTCTCCAGCACCTGCTCCTTCCTCCAGCCTGGGACATGAACTGTCCTCCAACCCAGATAGTTCCTTTCCCTCTGCTCCTACCTGCTGCAACTGCAAGTGAGACTTCGTAAAGTCCAAATGGAAGAAGTTTCCCAGGATGGGCAGTCCTGCGGGCCCTGGTGGGCAGTTCTTGGGGTGCCGCTTTCTGAAGACATAAGCAAAGAAGAGGAAGGCAATTGCTCCCAGCAGGAGAGTGCGCACATGGAGCGCAGACCAAAGCAAAGCCCCCAGGAAATCCATGACCCAGAGATTGGCCAGCAGTAGGGTTGTTTTGCTCCCCGTGTAAGATCTAAACAGAAGACAATCACTGCTATCATTGCCTCCCTGCTGCCCTGCCCTGTCCCACCCGTTTCTACTATCTCCTGGGACATCCAAAGTGTCTGGGCGGGTTTCCAGTTTGTGAGCTTTGAGGCCTAGCCCCAGAGCTCAGCCTGGCCTCTCAGTCTCAGACCCTGAGAAGTTCAGTTAGTTCCTTCTCTGTTCCTGCTGGCCACAATGCTGCTCTAGGAAAATCGTTCCTGTCTGGGCAAAGATGTTTTTTGAACCATGGGAATTCCCTGTTTCAGTACGAATGAGAGTTTGGATAAATAGAAAATGATGTTGCTTTATTCTGACTTCTGACTTAGATGCTTTTCTTGGTTCTTCCAGTTAGATGAGAAACCAGTTTCACCAATATAAAATCCTTTGTAGAAATCCTAATACTAAGAAGGGCTTAATAAGCAATGAAGGAAATTATATTCCTTCTGTCTTTGTTTACTTTTTGAGATTGAGATTCTTATTTATAATCTCTGAGGCCCCCAATTTACCCCACTTAAAACTTTAGCTTCAAGTTTCAGTCTTCCACTCCCCAATCCTTGTTGGCTCCCCTCTTTCTCACTATAGATGAGAAATGGAAATCTAGCATAGTTTAAGAATATTACACACACACACACACACACACACACACACACACACACACACACACACACACATTCCACTGCATTAAAATCTTGAAAATATACCGCAAATTGACGTCTCTGGTGCTCTATTCAATGTTGTATTTTAATATTTTCAGGTATAATAAAATTCATTAAAAGTATTTTAAAGGGTTACACATATATATTATGTACATAGCTCTATTTCAAGGAATGGTTTGAACTTTGGTTTTAAAGAAAATTAACAGCAAAATGAATAACGAAATATAAGTGAATAGGTGCATTCTGGCATTGGTGTTAGTATCACATTGTAGACACCCTCCTTTTGTTCTTTGTAGTTCACTAACCTAGTCCCCTAAATCATGGAGCTATTCTGAGAACTGAATGGAAGAAAAGAAAGTGCATGAGAGAGAGAGAGAGAGAGAGAGAGAGAAGGTGAGAAAGAGAGTATACACAGATTCATTTTCTATCAAATCACTCACAGGAAATTTTAAAAGCATCTAAATTTAATATTAATTACATCATGAGAGAAATTACTATTACTCCTTTCTTTGGTTCATATATCATATAAATTCCTAAATCAATTGATAATCAGCAGTTTAATTACTATTGCAATTGTGATTACAACAGCCAAGTGATTTTTTTCAACATAAATTGAAACCTATTATGTGAAACATTTTTATCTTGAGAAGTTATACTATCAAAAATTAATCTAGCTTAAGTGCTTTTAGGTTTGGTATGTTGAGATCTTAAAGAGAATTTGACATGAATGAGAGAAGGCACACTTTCCAGCAATATAAATATATTGCTAGAATATATATATATAGAATATATATATACCTAATATATATATTGCTAGAAAGTATATATACATATATATATTAGTTTATGGGCAACACTCAGTGATTCTCAGGGGTTATTCCTAGTTATGTGGTCAGAAATTACTCTGGTGGTTATTGGAATATCATATGGGATTTGGAGGATCAAACCCTCCATGATCAAACCCTCCAAGATTGGCCATGTTCAGTGCAAGAGCCCTTTCTACTGCCTAGCTTATCCACTATCTTTCTGGTTCTCTCATTATTGATTTTTTTACTTGAAACTTTTAAAATAAGAATTAGGATATTGAGGCCAGAGCAATAGCATAGCGATAGGGCATTTGCCTTGCACGCAGCAGATCCAGGATGAAAGATGGTTCTAATCCTGCCATCCCATATGGTCCCCCAAGCCAGGAGCAATTTCTGACTCATAGCCAGGAGTAACTACTGAGCATCACCTGCTATGGCCCCAAAACAAAAACAAAAACAACAAAAGAGTTAGGATATTTTGATATTTGAGAGTGGAGGGCTTGCCTAACCTTTTGGCTAGGAGAGATTATTTCTGACTGTGCTCAGGAGTGACCCCAGGTAATGCATGATTACCTTATGTGATGCCAGGGATAAAATTCATATTGTTAGGGTGCGGGAACAAAATAGACTGATAACTTGCCTTTAGTAAAACTTACCTGGGAGTAGGGTGTTGAGGGGTCCCGTGACAATAATGGAGGGAATTCAACATCTGACTGGAGAGTGTGGTGCTAGAATAATCCATGTATGGGGCCCGGGAAATAGCATGGAGGTAAGGCCTTTGCCTTTCATGCAAAAGGTCATCG
>PVKC010052433.1:0-10259 GCA_004027635.1 Crocidura indochinensis | reverse complement strand
CTGTAGGATTCTTGCATTATTTTTAACATTTTTTGTCAATTGATAAGAAATAAAATGAGCCTTAAAAGGACCTACACAAAAGCCTTATTTTTAATTTAAACCTACACTAAGGTTCACTTTATTTGGGGAGTTTCTTTTCCTTTCTCATCAACTTTTAATGAAGTTTTCTACCTTCTACCTTTGAGTCTGAACAACTTTATTACTCAATATTTTTATCCTTGGACCTGAAAACTGAACTCGCCTGAAGGCATGAACTCTGCCTTTTACAGAGAAGTCTTTTCCTTCTGGTGCCCGGAAAGCAATTGAGATGGAAGACCTAATGCAGGATTTTTTTAAAAAGAGGAGACAAGGCTGGAACCTCTGGGTTGAAATTCCCCAGGTTTACAACAAAAGCCAGGTGAAGATTATAAGAAGACTTTCAACTGATCTTAGCTCTCTGTTGGCAATCACTTTAGCAGAGGACTGGTTGGGGGCAGTTTAAGAGATAGAGGTGTATAAAAGCTAACTTGAATAAGGAAGGTCATACATTTGCTGCCCATAACAAGTGGCACCCACGCGAATATACTTCCTGTGCCCAAATGTTGCCAGTGCTTATGTTTCCTAAATCTCTCCTCTTGAGATATGTTCTTTAGGGGTCTCTTCTCTCGATAAGCCCATGTTCTCTCTTGAACACATTTCTTTTACCTCTTTCCCTTTATTTCCTAATAAATATAATTATACTTCACTCCTCTTCACCTTTTGAAATTATTTTCAAAGAGAGAAAGGCCTGGGCAATATTTTGGACTGACTTTCTCGCTCCAGACTGATTCCACAGCTCCTCGTGGCAAATTTTTACACTCAAAACTTCTCTTCAGTATATTTAATTATATATTTCTCTCTAGAGTTAATTCATTCACTTAAATAAAAAATAATATTAACTCAACTTGTAAGCAGCCTCGGCATATGTACAAATTTTGTTAATTAGCAGTTTTGTTTTATTTGTCTTTTTACCAAAAAAAATACTAAGGTGCATCTTTTTAAGAAACATACAGTATTTCTTCCTTTTATGGTTTATCTTTTTTAGTACTATCTCCCCCCTCCCCCTATTTTTTCAAAGATAATTTCATTTTTCTTTCTTTATTTGTTCTCTACTTCTTTTAAAAAACATATAATTGACTTTGCTCTGAAACTTTGCTAAGGAAATAAAAGAGCCTTAGGCAATGTGTTCTTAGTGCTAAGTTAAGAGGGGAAAAAAAGCAACAGGAGCTGCAATTTTTCTCACTGTCAATTCTCATAAAATGCTGCACAGAGAGTATCTCGAAGTATGCTTAGGTTAAATATGTAATTTCAGAAGTTTTGTAGTGGTGCTAAATATGAGTTTTATGATTTCTTGAAGTCAATATACTTTCTCCTATGGGGATATATTTGACATCTGTGAACATACAATGGCAGCTAAAATAAAAAGATATTGAATTTAGATCCTTTTTATGAATTCTACATCTATACAAAATGTGACAAACTGGTATAAACTTAATGATATTAATTTTAAATATAATTTATATGTTAAGGAAGCCTCAATTATGACAATAAAAGATATGAATTAGGACAACCATATGCATTATTTTTCTTATTTTTCAGAAGAGCTTTACTATGTCCATTTAAATACAAGTGTGTTTGAGAATAGTCACGCATAATTTTTGCACTTCTTTAAAAAGTACATTTTCATCAATTCCATATTAATTATAGTACTAATCATTTTGTCATTGTAGTTTATTTATTCATTGCTTCTACTTACTGTTTTCTATAATTTATGTTACCAATTTGCCTCTTCTTCCTTTTACCAGATGAGATAAAGGTTTACTCTTGATCAAGAAAAAGCAGTAGGACTTGTTCTTGACTCAAAAGTTAATCTTTTATTTATTTATTTATTTTGCAACAGATTTATCAGCTTGTAAAGAAGGCCACCAAGGCTATTCTATAGCATTGTCTTGTTAAAATACTCTGTCCTCCTAAAGAGAAAGGTCTTTTCAGATTCTCTCTTTCAGACTTTTAGATGGAAAACTATGGGACCAAAATCATTGCCTCGACCCACTAATACATAGAAATTTCAAATCCTTTTACATAGGCAGAATTTGTGCCCTTTGTTAGAATGAAAAAGTTACAGAAGATAGGCCTATACCTATATATACCTTAAATTAATGGGGGTAAAAATCTCTAAGTTGGGTAATATTATAGGCAGAAATAAAGGGTAGCCTTGGTAATAATGTTGGAAAAACTGTCAGAAACCAAACTCAGCCTGAGGTCATAGAAATCTGTTATACAAGAGAGCCCTTCTGATAGCCATTGAGATGCAGAATTCCAGGCCTGGTAGGAAGAAAATTCCTTTGAAGAGATGCAGATGGCTTCTTGAGTGTAGAGGCTCCACTACTACTTACAAAAGATTGCCAAAACAACAACAACAACAACAAATTAACAACAACAACCATCAACTGATCCTGCTCTTCCCTTTGACAAGTATCTGAGCAAAGGTCAGTGGGGAGGAGGAGGGGCAATTTGGGAAATGTGTATATTAGCTAATTCAGCTGAAGAAGAGGTTCAGATATAAAAGCTGCCTGCATAATCTCCTCTGAGTTTAGGTATTTTACTGCCCAATAGATTCTGAATCTCATTAATTTCCATGTATTGAATATCTAATTGGCTGTCTCCATTCTTGAGAAGCCTGGGTTCTCCCTTGAGCATCTATTTTTTATCTACCTCCCTCCTTCCTCTCTTTTATTTTCTTAATAATAGTATTTTAAAAACAAACAAAAACAAATGTTAATTTATTCATAGGCTCACAATTGATGTATTGATGCATAAAATTATATGTTGTTGTAATACACAGTACAAAAACATATGTAACTAGTCAATTATTATATGCCCGTTAGTCATTCTCACAGGTATGTCAATAATATTATTGTTTTATGGTAATTTGGAACAAAATCATAAGTATGCATACTAATTTTGTTTCCATACCCTCTTTTTAAAAAAGCCTTGAATTCTTACTTTGTGAATTAAAAAAAAAAAAAACTGTTTAGTCCTAAGGAAAGGTATCATTTTTGTTACTGAATAAATTTGGCTTGGGAGAATAGCTATTATCCTATTTAGCATAAGGAAAGAAATAATAGATAGGGAGCCGGGGTGGCGCAGGCAGTAAGGTGCCTGATGCCTTGCCTGCGCTAGCCTAGGATGGACCACGGTTCGATCCCCTGGTTCCCATATGGTCCCCCGTGCCTGCCAGGAGCGACTTCTGAGCGCATAGCCAGGAGTAACCCCTGAGCGTCACTGGGTGTGGCCCAAAAACCAAAAAAAAAAAAAAATAGTTACAGTGTTAAAGAGATATATACAGGGTAGCAATTTTATACATAAAGGTGTCTCCTTATAAAATTTCTATTAAAATTTCATTGAGACAAAGGTAATTAGATAAATTTTCTTGAACTTTATTTTTCTACCAATTAATGTTTTTCCACTCGAATTCTATGTATACTCAAGACCAATAATGAGTAAACATTGTCATATTTAAGAATGATAGAGTTCCAAAATCATCATAAATATATATTCTTTTTGGCATTTGGGTCACACTTGGTGATACTCAGGGGTTACTCCTGGCTATGTGCTACTGGCTTGGGAGAGCATATGGGACACTGGGGGATCTAACTGCAATCCATCCTAGGCTAGCATGGACAAGGCAGGTGCTTGCACCATCACTTTAGCCCTGAAAATATATTCTTGTATAACTAACTAAAGTGTATTTTTTTTAAAGTTTTACTTATGCATTTTTATAAATGCAAAAAATGTAACTCATTTTTTAAGCATTTTTTTGTTTGGTTGTGGTTTTGGGTCACACCAGGTGACGTTCAGGGGTTACTTCTGGCTATGCATTCAGAAATCGCTTCTGGCAGGGCTGGAGTGGTGGTGCAACCCATAGGACATTTGCTTTGCACACAATAACCTAGGGCTGACTGTACTTTGATCCCTGGAGTCCCATATGGTCTCTCAAGCCATGACTGATTTCTGAGTGCATAGCCTAGGAGTTACCCTGAGTGTCACTGGGTGTGGTCCCAAAACAAACAAACAAAAAACAAGAAGAAAAGAAAAAAGAAAGAAATTGCCCCTGGTTTGGGGGGCCATATGGAACGCTGAGATTGAACTGAGGTCCATCCAAGGTCAGCTGCGTGCAAGGCAAACACTTTGGCAAGGCAAACACTATGCAAGGCACAGTGCAAGGCAAATACTATGGCTCTGGTCTCACATTCTTTTAACCTTTTATAAAAATTTAGTTATATATTTTACTCTTTCTTCCACCTTTTTTTCTTCTAAGCTTTGTATTCTGTTATAATTATTTTTCCTTTATTTTATTTATTTCCAGTAAAGGACTTGTTACTTAGCTCTGATAATCATTATTCAATATCTATACCACAGTGATGCTTTTATTAATTTCATAAATTATATTTCATAGTGAGCAAATTTTCTCTTGTACTCATTTATTCCTTCTTTTACTATCACATTTCTCTCCTCTTCCAAAAAATGGATGGTATTGCTTTTTTTTGGGGGGTCAGGGTTTTGGGGACACACTTTACTCAATTTTTGCTCAACTTTTGCTCAATTTACTCCTAGCTATATGATCAGGGATTACTCCTGTAATATGCAGTGCTAAATTTTGAGTGTAGTTGGCATAGTGCAAGGTAAGTATCTTAACCCTCTACTATCTCCGTGCTCCCTTATTTTTGTAGTTGAAAATGATGTTTATAGTTAATCTATTCTGTTAGTTTTTATAAAAATTAACTGATCCTCTGTATCTACTTAGTAAATAGGATCCTTTTCTCTAGAAATGAGATGCATGTGACTTAAATCTTTGTTTATTTCAATAATTTATCATCTGTATCAAGTATTTATCTCTAGATTATAGATATGAAAGTGACCATAAACCTCTAATTTTCTAACATAATTAATTTTATTAAAATTACTTTGAGGAACTATAATCAACTATGATATGGTGGTAAATAATCAGATGCATATAAATTAAAGTTAATAGAGAAATATGTAGTGTTATAACATACAAATTAATTTTTAGCATAAGAACTAAAGTATCTCAGTTTTATCAACCTCATAAAATCATTTGGAGGTTTTAACCTTCTCTGGTGTAATTGTCATAATTTTATTGGGTCATAATTCTTTGTAATTAAAGTTCTCAACAGGAACTTTTTTTGTAATATGCAAACTCAGATTCTTTGATAGTTTTAAATGTAAGGGGAGATCATTTTGTGATATTATCTAGTCTATAGTCGAAGTATTAAGTATCCAAACAGCTCTCACATAAAACATACTAGCCTTGGGTTTCTTTTTTTGTAAAATAGATTGTAGTTCATGTTCTTATAGCACAGAGAATTTGGACATAATACAATTCAACTAGAATGTTGTGAGACTCCCAATAGATACAGATGAGGAAGGCAGTAATAAATTGCAAAGGCCTTCAAAAATTGTATAACAGGCATGGAAAACTTTTTCTACAAAGGATTAGAGAGTAAATATTTTAAAGTTTGTCAACTATATTCTGTAGAAACTATTCAACACTGCTATCTTCTATCTTATTTTTTTTTCTTTCTCAAACAAATCCACATAACTTGTACTGACTAGTTCTGCTTCCCAATCATGGGGGTAAAGGGGGGTAACCAAGACCAAACAGATGTAAGACCACCAAGTAGAAAGCTAGACGCAGAGGGGACCATTTGCTTTAGCAACCCCGGGGGGGAGGGGGTAGGGGAGAGGATATAGAAAGTAGGATGGGAACCGAGGAGGACAGAGGACTTTTTGGTGATGGGAGTTCCCCTGATTTTATGTTAATTTGTACCTAAAATATGATTGCCAACGATATGTACCCAATATATTTAAAATAAAAAATTATATTATTAAAAAAAAAGAATTATTGCAACTACAAACAATAGGTAAAAGGATTTGTGTGTGGTCTGAATTTCTATTTACATACACAGAGGTTTTAATCATAGATATTGTTTGCATGTTACAAAATATTGTTCTGTTAATCTTTTTTCTCAAACATGAAAAAAATTCTTACAAATTAGAAAAATTAAACCTAAAAACGATCTGATTCTAGACTTGAGGGTAATAGTTTTCTAACCCTTGAAGTAAGCGCTATAAATGTTAATACCATGATCCCATTATCGCATCAAATAATCAATTAATTCCCATATTTATTTGAACCTTTATTATATTTCCATACTTAGGAAAAATCACAAATATAAATAAAATAATTTATATAATTTTAAGATCATAATAAGAAGTTTTGTATAACAAAAAAGTAAAGAAATGACAAAATAAAATATATAATATAAATATTGTAAGACACGTGCAGCACATATAGAAATATATCATATATAGTACCGCACGTATAAATATAAAATTAAGATATAAATATATGAAAAGGCATAAACTAGTAATGAATCTCTGGTAAGTTACAAAGTTAGGGTCAGGAGCAATAGAACAGAGAAGAGGGGCTTGTCTTACAAAGTACTACACTTAGATCAATACCTGACACTCAGATAGCCTCCTGAACATCATTAGGAGTGGTCTCTGAGCTAAGAGTAAGGAGTCAGTCCTAGACACTAGCAAGGGTGGCCCCAAAACCAATAGAATAAAAAAGAGGAAAAGAGAGATTGACTGAGAGTGGCACTAAAACTCTACATTTAGTCAAATTCCTTTAAATTCAATGTCTACAAAATGGATAATTAATTTAGATAAATATTATCTACTTTGGTAAAATGTAAGCCATAATATATAGACATCATTATTAATAATATCAGTATTCATAAATTTTGGGCTTGTAAGTAATCATTTAAATATAAAATACAATGAATATGTATATTCCTAAATATTCATCTTGTTTTGAAATAAATTATTTTTATAACTAAAAATGCATTAAATGATTTTCAATTTTTTTCTTATAAACACTTTCCTAATAATTAAAATAATACTGTGAGTAACATTTGTCTTTATACCACTGTGACAGATATGCTGGTGTTAAGTCAGCATAGATTTTGCCTACATTAGACTAAAGAAGATATTTGACATTTTTTTTACCAGTATCAATACATTTTCTACACACATACAAAATAGTTTTATTAGTTCATAATGTGGATGAGTTTAGTAAAATATAGATATTAAAATCTCATATTTCAATCTTTAGTCAATTGTTATAAAAAATGGAAAGTATTCTTTGTTTTTTGTTGGGGGGTGCTTACCCATGGTGCTAAGGAGTTATTCCTGATTCTGCATCCAGGAATCACTTTGATGGGCTTGGATGTTCACATGAAAGTCCAGATACTGAATTCTGGTTGACTTTAGGCAAGGTTAAGAGCCCTACCCCTTGGACTATCTTTCTGGCCCCAAAATATAACTTTATGTTAAATAAAAATGTATCTATATGGGAAAACAGACAAATCAAAAATGAAATATTAGAGTTTATGAAATGCTGGATGAGAGATTATATAGGTTTAAGTCATGTAACGTGTGTTACTCATCACAGATCAGTCCCACACTATACCGCTCTTGAGTATCTCAAGGGATACCTGGAGGTCTGCAAGCGACAGCAGGTGTGGCCCTGGAAACCTACTAAGCATAACAGTTATAACTGGAGTGGTCATGATTAGTGCCAGCATCACAGAGTTAAACCAGCACTTTATATTTGAACCCTTGCATTGAACTGCAGGCAAGTTGGCCAAAATTTACCACAATCTCCTGAGAAATAGCTTTTGGCCCTGTCATTGGTGGAGGAGGGTGTAGGTGGGAGCAAAGAACTGATAGTCATGAGATTTTGAAATAGTGGAGATGGAAATGATGTTTTGTTTACATGGTTTGTAAAAATTAGCTTTGTAATTTTTTTTTGTTTGTTTGTGGGTCACACCCGACAGTGCTCAGGGGATACTCCTGACTCTATGCTCAGAAATCGCTTCTGGCAAGCTCAGGGGACCATATGGGATGCCAGGATTCTGGGATTCGAACCACCGACCTTCTGATTACAAAGCAAATGCCTTACCTCCATGCTATCTCTCTGGCCCCTAGATTTAATATTATATTTCAATGGACTCTAATTTTAATTGGGTCATGATTTTCATAAGAATATCTATAATCTGTATCCATTATAATATAGTATTAATATTATATATTATTTGTATAACTAAGTATATTATTATATATAATTAAGTTTATAATTATATATACTGAATATATTCTTACCTTAAGATAGTTTATTCACTTTAATTCAGTGAAGTAGTATCTATTCCTAGTTTCTTTTCTTAGTAAACTTTTATTAAATATTCAATGATAAAAATCTTTTAAATAAATATAGTTTTAAAATAACTGTATTTCACTAATGTTATAACTACTAAAACGAAACTGTCAATTATATATATATATGTATATATATATATAAACACTAATTTATACCATGTCGTTAGTCATCTATTTTCTCATAAAGCCTCATATTTTAGGGCATTTGATCTCTCAAATAATGCTTTGGAACTAAAGAATATTCATATGTCTTAATTATACTTTGTTAAAGAAAGTTTTTCTTATCTACAAATAGCTCTATGTTTTTCTGCTCAAGGCTATCTTCCTCTTCCTTGAGAGGCCAAATGGGTACCACATCACTGAGGTCATATTGTAAAATTGTTACACAACTGAAATGTTGCTTAAAGAATGAACATCTGACCAAGAAAAATAAACAAGTATCAAAGGTCAGGCTCCAGGAAAAAAGGTCACAATTTTTCAAGTCTAAACTAAGGCACAATGGAACAAAGCTGTAATAAATATAATTTTTTATTTAAAAATGTATTTTGGAGTCTAAAGCTATAACATAGCTTGTCGGGCATTTGACTTGAATATGTCAACACTGATTTGATTTCTCATGTGGTTTCCTCAAGCCTTCCAGGAGTTATTTCTGAGCACAGAGCCAGGAGTAATCCAGGTTCTTCACTGCATATGGCCCAACCATATATCCTGCCTTCTCTGCAAAATGCAATTTTGTTTAAAGAGTCTGTTTCACTTGTGTTTATACTATTTTCTGTTTCATTTGCATTTATTTGACTATATAAAGACTTTTACTAATTGTTGACATAGCAACTAAATATAGTATAGCCATATTTGTTAGATGTTCAAAAATCTTATTTATTAAAAATAAATTTGGGGGATGAATTTTGGATTGGAGATCATACACAGCAGTGATTAGGGCATACTCTATATTTTTTCTTTTTGGTTTTTGGACCACACCCAATGACGCTCAAGGGTTACAACTGGCTATGAGCTCAGAAATCACTCCTGGCTTAGGGAACCATATGAGACAGGGGGGATCTTAGGCTAGTGCAGGCAATACAGATGTCTTACAACTTGTGTCATCACTCTGGCCCCATAGGGCATACTCTTTATTATTATTTTTTTAACTGAAACCCAAACATGTTTATACAACATATTATATATAATGTTATACATTATAAACAAACATATTTATAATCACAGTGCTTAAAGACACTATTATAAGAAAAGAAATTAAAAATAAATCTTCAGTTCATTTCTTTTTTCTTTTCTTTTTCTTCTTCCCTTCTCCTCTTCTACTTCTTCCTCTTCTTTTTCTTTTTCTCTTCCTCTATTTTCTTTTTTCTCTTCTTTCCCTTCTTCCTCTTTTCTTGTCTTCCTCTTCCTTCTCTTCCTTTTTTTCTCCTCTTCTTTTTCTTCCTCTTTTTCCTCCTTTTCTTCTTCCTCTTCTTTCTTCCTCTTCCTTTTCCTCTTTTTTTATTCTTCTTCCTCTTCTTACATCTATTCTTCCTCTTCTTCTTACTCCTCTTCTTGCACTTCCTCCAATGCTTCTTAATATTATTTTCCTGGGTCTCTGGGACATCAATGATTCCTATGTTACTTCCATTGAGTATATCAAAGAAAACCTTTATTCTCATCTGCTAACATTTTTTGAGTAGTTTATTCATTGTCCGACCATTTGCTTTAAGGTTATTTTTCCAATCTTGTCTGCTGTACAGAGTTGCTCTGCATTTCATCCTCTGGCGCAGTGAGCCTGTCTTGAGCTGCTGTGACTCCGCTGGAGAGGCTTTTCATTGAGGTCTTCATTTCATCTAACGCGTTTTTCAGACCTGTTATTTCAGTTAGGAGTTCTATCATTATCTTCTGTTCAGCTTGATTTGTGCTTGCTTTTAATTCTTTGAGCATCCTCCGTATTA
>PVKC010052432.1:0-10263 GCA_004027635.1 Crocidura indochinensis | reverse complement strand
CATTCAGAACAAGGTTCTGGTTCTACTCTATGTATGAGACATTATTTTCCTTTACTTAGAAAGTTATAGGAATCAGGGAAGGGCTTTTATTTAGCATCAATATCTAGCCAGTGAAAATTTTTGTAATATAAACAAATGTACCTAATAAAGGGATTAACATTGCCATGGCCACATCATATTTCCAGATCAGAGGTTTACTTATCCTTTAATCTTGATTTTTTTGGGGGGGACACACCCACTGGGGCTCAGGGGTTACTCCTGGCTCTGCACTCAGAAATCACTCCTGGCAGACTTGGAGGATCATATGGGATGCTGGGATTCAAACAGGGGTCCATACTATATTGGCTGCATGCAGGGCAAATGCCCCACCATTGTGCTATTGTTCTGACCCCTAATCTTGAAATTTTTTAGCGTGTGAAAACCATTCCTCCTCAAAACAGATGCAAATACTACACAAGTGGATTACTCAAGACCAAGAGAGTCTTTTCCCTTTGCTTACTCACCCGTGGTGACGCTAATGGACGTGACACATGGCACATCGTTTGTGGTGGAGAAAACCCCAGGCCCTCAGTGTGCTCATGTCTCCATGTCCTCTCATGAGTCATTTTTGGAGACATTTCTAGCTGTGAAACGTCTGGATGGAAAGGAATGCAATTTGGGATTCGTTCATTCTGCACAGTTGCTCTCTTCTGACACTCTGTTTGGGGAAGTGACCGGGGTGCTGTGCCCAGAACTGGAATCTCTGTACAGTGTGGATTTGGTCGAGCTCATCCTGTAGGACCATGTGCTGCCACATGGTATTTCTATCCATCAAGGTCCCGTGTCCATGTCTTTTGCACCGGGGTCACTGTGCCAGCTCATCTGGTGACACAGGTTGCAGGCTACAAGTTGTTTGGTGCTACAGAGTGAGTCAGGTTTTGGGTTCCCAGGGGCTAGGAAACACTCAGAGAAAATGGGGGAGGACAGGTGGTCTTGATTCTTCCTCTCCTCTGGTGAAGATTCCTCCACCCCATAGTGGGTGTCTTGAGGAAAATGTTAAGAAAGTATGGACAGGATGATGGCCTGCTAAGGTCATCTGTTGACTGATGTTGGACTATGGTGTTATGGTCTGTCTGTCTGTCTGTCTGTCTGTCTGTCTGTCTGTCTGTCTGTCTGTCAGAGAGGTGTTCTTACTCGCCCCTCAGCCCCCTAAGTTAGACATAGCTCATGCCTTCAGAGACTAGACAAGGTGGATTTGAAGATAGGAGACTTAGGTGGTGCTGAAAGGTGGTAAAATGTCATGTGTGAAACCGTGTAAGCAACAGTACTGTAAAACCACAGAGTGAAAAAGTATGTATATATATATGTATTATATGTATATAAAGTGACTTTCTTAGAAGCATATTGGTAAGTGGGAGGCAGACAGGGATGGAGAACATTGGTGGAGGGCAGTGGACACTGATGAGGAGATTAGTGTTGACCATTCTGTGCCTGAAACACAGTAATGAATAACTTCACAGTGGACTAGATTCAAGCAAACAAAAAATGGGAGATTAGTCTCACAGCTAGGTTCTGAGATTTTGGGTCACATGATGGATTTGGGACTCATCTCTGCCCATACTCTGCTCACTCTGCCAGGAGTCCTCTCTGTGCTTCAGCTCACAGTATCCCGGACCCACTCAGCAGATCCCCTGGGCTTTCCACCCCTCCTGCATCTTGGCTCTTCACACCACTGGATCTTTTTGTGGGGGAAGGTGTCTGTATATACCAACACAGACACACAAGTACAGATATACAAATACACAGTAAGAGACACCATGCACACATAAAATATACACAGAGACTTGCAGACATACATATAGCTGCACACAGAAACACAGCCAGACAGGTACAGGCACACACATACACAACACACACGGAAACTACCACACCCCACGTGTACCCCCACTCTTCATTCACCCTGTACTTCTTGCAGTTGTTTGTACTCATATTTCCTCATATTCCCTCCCCATTTTCTTCCTAGCTTTGTTCATTTCTTCAGCAAATGTTTGTGGAACACATCCTGAGTTAACACCTTCCCCAGGGGGGTGGGGGTGTAGCACCTGCAATTCAGGGGAGAGTTCTTGTCCTGTGGAGTTTACCTCGCTGGGCAGACAATCAGTCAGATAAATAGGATATTGTTGCTCAGTGGGGTGACGAAAGCCAGGGAGAAGAACAAGGCAGGAGAGGAAGGAGGGCCGAGGTGGCAAGAAAGGCAGCTGAGTGGCCTCCCTGAGAAGGTGGCAGGTCTCTCTGAGGTATCTCTCTTGGGGAGCAGCCAGGCAATTCCTGTCCCTCACCTAGCCAATGTAAGACTGGCTACAGCAGGAAGCTCTGGACAGAGCCAAGTGTGTGAGAGGGGAGTGTGTGAAGTGAGGCTGGACAGAAGAAAGTCTTTCTCTAATTACAATCAGGGCCTGGTGGGTGCTGACAGTGAAAGTATTTCTGAGGTTCTTGACTTTGTTGAGGTGCTTTTCAGGACTGAGGAAGAGATGCCCCTGGAAAGTCTGGCTGGAGGGGAGTCTCTTCTGGGGGGCCTCTTCAGGGGTTACTCCTGGCTGTCTGCTCAGAAATAGCTCTTGGCAGGTATGGGGGACCATATGGGACACCGGGATTCTAACCAACCACCTTTGGTCCTGGATTGGCTGCTTGCAAGGCAAATGCCGCTGTGCTATCTCTCCAGGCCCAGAGATAGGCCAGTTTTAACCTTAGTTGCTCTAGGACAGTGATGGCTAACCTTTTTGAGTCCGAGGGCCCAAACTGTCACACAAAACCAAAGAATTTCCTCAAAGTGCCAGCACGTTAATTAAACCTTAATAACAAGATTTTGGTATCTAAAAGCTTTTTATAAATTTTATAAATTTATTAATTGCAGACCTTTGGGGGAGAACAGAGGTGACAGACTGGCAGTCAGCTGTGTCACATTGCGTCCTCAGGATATACTTTGGCCCATAGAATATTCTTGGAAGAAAAAATAAAGATGAATAAGTTGCCAACACTTTAAACATTAGACTTCCTGCCAATATCCTAATCACCAGCTTACAGATCTAAAAGCATCTGCCCCCTGGACCTGCTAACTGCTTAGCAGGGGACAAGAGGGCAGGCCTGTGCCCTCTTCCCTACCTTCCCCTCCCTGGGAGACCTGGCACCAGGGCCTGAAGGTGCCCAGCATGCAGCTACCACTGGGAAAAACAATCCTGTTCTTAGTTGGTCAACACCCAATTGAGTGGAGCTACCAGCTGGTGAGACAGGTCCATTGGGACCTCTAGGTGACCCAGCCCCCATCTGTGGCTGTCAGGTGCCCAGCTTAGAAGGGATCCTGTTCTCCTCCTTGAAGTGGAGAGCAAGGAGGGAGTAACTAGCTCCTGTCTCCTCCCAGGATAAAGGGAACGATGGTGTCCAGGAGCTGGACAGCTTGAAGAGTGACCGACTGAGAACCATCCAGCTCAATGTCTGCAAGAGTGAGGAGGTGGAGAAGGCAGTGGAGAGTGTTCGTGCGGGTTTGGAGGATCCTGAGAAAGGTGCGGGGGGGGGGGACCCTTGAGGGCTGTCAGGAGGGTGCACTGAGGGCCCTGACCTCCATGCTGCATTGGCTGTGGTTCTGCTTCCCATAGCAAATGCTTCTCTGTGGTCAAAGGCCTCCCTGGCACACTGGGTGATTGGGATACATTAGACACAGCCATTCCTGTAGCAACATGGAAACAGAGGGGAAATGGGGGTGGTGGCCCAGACACTATTACTATTCCTGAGAACCTCAGAGTTTATGGAGGGAACACAGGGCTATCTCAGACTAGGTCAAGAATGGACCAGACTATGTATCAGAAAGATACTCTGGGGCAAGGCAAACAACCATGGACACATAGAGTTAGCTGGGCCATGTCAAGGGGCCAATCTGGTAGTGGTGATGGCAGTGGGAGTTTATCCAGGGCCTAGAGTAGCGGACACTAGAGTATTCACCTATTTCTGGGAGGTCAGAAGAGATGACTTGACTTAGGGGTTCTCTGCGGGGGTTGGGTGGGGAGCTATGCTCAGGGCAGGTCTACAGAGGGGCATTGAAAAAGGAGGGTTGAGGTGGGAGAGCAAGTGGAGACTAGTGCAAGTTTGAGGAGTAGGCTGGCCAGAATCCCTAGTTCCCCTCATGGAGAAGCTGGATGAAGGATGAGGAGATGCTGATGAGCCCATGGCTCATCATAGGGGTGTCTGGGCCTTGAGTCCTGCAGTTGGGGGACAAGCTCGTTTCAGTGGGAGAAGGGAAAGAGCTGTTGTCAGTTTGAAGCCTGGACACTAAAGGAACAGAGAGTTTGGGTTTCGTGCTACAGGAAGTTGCTGGTACTTATGACAAGATAGTTGAGTGAGTAGATAGAAGGTTGTAAGTATAGCTGCTTGTCTTACATGTGGCTATCCTGAGTTCAATCCCCAGCATCCAATATGGTTCCCTGAGCACACCAGGATGATCTCTGAACACAGAGCTAGGATTAGCCCTGAGCACTGCTGGATGTGGCCCCAAAACAAGCAGAACAGAAAGTTCCTGTTGCTTGAGGATGAAGGCCTTTCCCAAGGCCACGTAGGGCCCAGTGGGAGGGTCATTTCTGTGGGAAGAGGGGCAGTGCCATCCACCTAAAAAGGCAGCCTGACTTTCCAGCTTCCTCTCTGATGTATCACTCCACATGTTCTGGTGACCCAGACAGAGGGATTGGGTGGAAGTGCGTGGGCTGCTCTGCAGATAGTGCTCATAGTGACCGGAGCACCCATCAGAAAAGTTGCCCCACTCAGTGGAGACAGTTTTGTCAGCCCAGGGGCCTCTGCTCTACCCCCAGTGACACAAAATTCTTGCACACAGTTAGTGGGCAGCACCTGGCTGGCCCCTGTCCAAAGCCCATGACATAAGTCCAAAGATACCACCGGCTTCACGCCCTCCCTGGTGGAAAATCCTTCCCTTTCACAAACTTAGGCAAACCTGTGGGTTTGGGGAGTTTAAGAACATGGTCACCTCAGCTCAGGAAGGGACTGTGCCAAGGTTTGGGTTGAGGAGCCAGGACTGGGCCTTTCCCCAAGGTACTGGCCTGGTGGGTTAAGCCTAACTGTGCAGGGAGCCTCCCACCACTCCCCAGTCTTTTGGGTTCCACATACCAAGTACCATTTACCACTGGTTTTCCACTGGGCTTATTTCGGGGAGTTTTAGTTGGGAAACCACATGCATGAGCTCATTTAACCACTGCATTTGGGGGAAACGATTATTAGGTCTGGATATAAAAAGGGGGAGATGAAGTTATCACATTGTGCCCCACACCACTTTTGTTTTCCTGGTAAAAACGTAGCACCTTCCATTTACCGGGCAGTGCGGATTTGAACGCCAGGTGGCGCCCTCAGGCCAGTCCGCAGTGTCCGCTTCTCTGCACCCACGCGGGAAACTTCCACTCAAACTTCCACCCCAGCCCAGCATGTCCGCGGAAAGGGTCAAGACCACCCGAAGCCCCCGTGAGTGGGACTGTGACCTTCCCGGGTTGGTTCAGCCACATTGTGCTGGGAAGCAGTGCCATAAATGGTTCTCCATGGGGGTCAGGGGCTGGGCAGGAAGGGGGGTCCGAGCACTGCTTAGGGCTAGCTGAGGGCCCCTCTTGGCAACTCTCAGTGCTAGGACCCACAGTTCTTGGTGAGGGTTGAGGGCATTAGGACCATATTTAGACATGCTTGGGGGACTATGATGTGCTGGAAATTAATGTGCGAAGCATGTGTCCCTAACTTTGGTGCCTTCTCCCCAGCACAGAGGTCATTTCTAGGTGGAATAGGGTCTGGATTCAGGTTTGAAGCCCAGTGCTTCATGATCCTGAGAATCCCTGGATGTGACTTTGGTGTCCCTGTGCAGTGAACCCTGTGGGTTGGTTGGGGCTGAACATATAGCCAGGCAGAGCCTCATTTTCTCCTAAGCCCTACTCGGGACACCTCGCTCCCCCATCCCCTTTTTATATAAAGAAAAGCATTTTTTTTTTTGTCTTTGGGTCACCCCAGCAGTGCTCAGGGGTTATTCCTGGCTCCATGCTCAGAAATTGCTCCTGGCAAGCACAGGGGACCATATGGGATGCCGGGATTCGAACCGATGACCTTCTGCATGAAAGGCAAACGCCTTATCTCCATGCTATCTCTCTGGCCCCAAGAGGACTAGAGCTATAGCATAGCAGGGAGGGTGTTTGCCTTGCACATGGCCAACCCAGGTTTGATCTCAGGCACCCCATATGGTCTACCCATCCCATCAGAAGTGATTTCGGAGTGCAGAGTCAGGTGTAACACCTGAGTGCCATTGAGTGTGCCTCCCCCCAAAATAAGACACTTTTAGGTCATGTGATATGTCATATGATCGGTGGAAATCAAACGCAACTAGGAAAATTCTATGAGCACAAGACTAGGCTGCCTAAACATAAACTGATATTTGAGATTTGAGTGATGTGGGTAGTCTAGGAAAAAAGATGGAGACCCCTGTATCTATAGAGTCAAATGGGAGAAAAATGACAGGGATTGGCGATAACTCTGGGTCTTGCAGGAGCCGAGGCTCCAATGTGGAGGGAGGGTGTCGGGAACTCACGTCCTGAAGTGGGGCAGAGGAGAATGAAGACTGGGAGGCGAGGGACAGTGTTGATGACTTGCAACCCTGTGGCGGAGAAATGGAGAGGATGGTGGAGCTGATGTAGGCAAGAGGCTGGCTGCAGAGCAGCGTGAGGGACAGTGAAGTGGGAGAACCTAGAAGGTTCTTTAGGACACAGGGAGCTGTTTGTTCACAGACACCCATATACCTACTGTGAACACTATTGGGGAGAAGCAGGGAGATGGACTAGGAGGAGGGAAGCCTCCTTTTCTCCCAAAAAGAGGCCAAGAATTCCCAGAGAGGGGGAGGAGGAGGGTGTCCGGGGTGCTCTCCTGCTGACTGGAGTCCTTCCTGTCACTGTGAGGTCACGAAGAAAGCCAAGGGCTGGAGGCTTCTGTGGGAGTGAAAACTTGTGGGAGCACTTGGATAACCAGCAATTTCCTTTCCTCTAATAAACGTCCTAATTCTCCATAATGAAGGAGCAGGCCCTAGAGGTCAGCTGATGAAGCTTTAATTCAGTAAGACGGAAGGAAGGCAGCTCGAAGCCAATTACCCTGTCATCCACACAGACTCAGTTCCATGATGAACTGGGAGAGTGACGCAGACCCAGGGTTCCCACAGGGATGGCCTGTCCCCTGGGGCTGAGACTCTCTCTGGCTAGAAGCTATCTTGGCCTGGGGAAACCCAAGCTAGAGGATTTTTACTCCAAAGCCAGAGGGTGCAAACTCTCTTGAGATTCCTGCTGAGCCAGACTTCACACCCCAAAACATAAAAGTCCTGAGGGGAGGTCTCTCTGAGCCTATCCAACCCCCTCAAAGCTTCTGTTTCCTTGGCTGGAGGCTCATATCTGAAGTTAAATGCAAAATGCACCCCCAGGGAACCTGCCACACACACACACACACACACACACACACACACACACACACACCTGTAAGAGTCTCTAAGAGCCACATATCCCTGAGCATGACTTTTCGGAAACAATTTTTTGCTTGAGGACATGCACACATATACACAGTTGGCAGACCTGTTATCCAACTCCAACCCAGGGCTAAGCTAAATCTTTTTTGTTGTTGTTGCTGTTGGCCTTGAATATCAGTGTCTTCTCTGGCTCTCCAAAGAGGCCATGGCTTTGTAGTCTTGGTTTCTGACAAGAGGGAACATATAAAGCAGAGGCTGAGGTAGAAATGAATAGACAGGCCCTGTGTAGGGCATAGGGGTACTAGAGGGACTAAGGCAAGGAGGGACATGGGGGACCAGGCCATGAAGAATTGAGAGTACCTACATGGGCAGAGGAAAGAGAATGGTTTGTCCCAGGCCTAATACCAAATGTCCCAGCCAGCAGTGGTCACCTCATTTTTTACTGATTCCAAAGCCTTCTGGGGCCCTGGGGTGACTGGGGAGGTGACAAAGGTGGTGGGGAGTGTCTGAGCATGAGCCCTTAGGATGAGCATGTATCTGTTCCTCTCCAGGCCTGTGGGGCCTGGTGAACAATGCTGGCATCTCGACCTTCGGGGAGGTAGAATTCACCAGCATGGAGACCTACAAGGAGGTGGCGGAAGTGAACCTCTGGGGCACAGTGCGGACCACAAAATCCTTTCTACCCCTCATCCGAAGGGCCAAAGGTGAGTTGGAAAGAGACTTCACATATATGCACAGAGTCAAATGCCAGCAGGTGGCCACAACCAGCCAGTAATATTTGGCACATGATGCGGGGATTAAGCAGAGGGGTCAGGGACCAGGCAGGCAGGGGGAAGGGATGTGTTATTTCTAGAAAGTTGGGTAGGTGAGAGGACAGGAAAAGACTTAAAAGATTTGGGGGTCAGAGAGATAGCACAGCGGCATTTGCCTTGCAAGCAGCCGATCCAAGACCTAAGGTGGTTGGTTCGAATCCCCATGCCTGCCAGGAGCTACTTCTGAGCAGACAGCCAGGAGTAACCCCTGAGCACTGCCAGGTGTGGCCCAAACCTCCCCCCAAAGATTCTACCTTAACTGTACCCCTGGGAGACCTAATCTAGAGCAGTGGTCACCCAGAGCTCAGAGTTGTTTGTGCCCATCAGGCATCGTTTAGGGATGTGGTGAGGTCAGTTTTGGTTTATTCTCTTAGGAGGTTGCTGTCAGCAATGAGATGTGGCAAGGGGAATAATGCCAAGGGGCTGCAGTTCCATCCTCTGTACCACATGGTCCCTAGAATCCCCACATCGCCAGGAATGGCCTCCAAACAAAAAAATAAATAGGTAATTGTGGCATTGAATAAAAAGTAACAAATATTGGGGGCCGGGCGGTGGCGCTGGAGGTAAGGTGCCTGCCTTGCCAGCGCTAACCTAGGATGCGGTTCGATCCCCCGGTTCCCCATATGGTCCCCTGTGCCTGCCAGGAGCGACTTCTGAGCGAATAGCCAGGAGTAACCCCTGAGCGTCACGGGGTGTGGCCCAAAAACAAAAACAAAAACAAAAACAAAAAAAAAGTAACAAATACTAATCATCAAGATTAGATATTTGGAAAATAAACACACCTCTAATCCAGGCTATGTGGTCAAAGGCCAGCAAAAGATCTAAAAGTCTCTTAGACCGCATCCTTAGACCCTGGCATTGAACCACTGGCAATATTGGCCGAGAATCATTAATGGGGCCCCCCACCTCTTAAGCTCCTCCCTCAAAAAAATGGAAGGGGACCAGAGAGATAGTACAGTGGGTAGGGTACTTTCTGTGCCCGTGGCTGTTACAGCTTCAGTACCAGGAACCTATATGATGGTCTCCTGAGCACTACCAGGAAGAACCATAAATCCATCCCAAAGTCCTTTCGATAACAGGGTAAACCCAGAGATCACCCAAAGAATTTCAGTTCTCCAGCAACTTTGAACTTAGAAGCTTCTGAAAGGTGCCAACTTGGGGCCCAGAGTGGAGCCTGCTTGCACATCCTGGAGCTACCAGGTTCCCCCCACTTTGGGGTACCCACAGATCAGGTCAGCCCCAGAACCCAGAGTCCTAATCAGGAGTCAGTGCAGAATCCTACCCTGCCACGGACTACCTGGTGAGTCCGTTTGTGCAGATAGGCTGGGGGCAACACCCAAACGTCTTAGCTTGATGGTTTTCCGCTCTTTCCTCTCATAAGCTACCTGCAGCCACTTGAGGGAGGTAGACAGCAGGTGCTGAGACCTCTGCTTGCAGCTAACTGGCCAAGGGGCCGGAGAGATAGCATGGAGAATGGCATTTGCCTTGCATGCAGAAGGATGGTGCTTCGAATCCCGGAATCCCATAGGGTTCCCTGAGCCTGCCAAGAGCGGTTTCTGAGCGTAGAGCCAGGAGTGACCCCTAATTGAGCACTGCCGGGTGTGACTCAAAAACAAAACAAAACAAAAAAGAATGACAAGATCCTAGACCTTGGGTGGCACTCAGGGAAACCCGGGTTGCAGGGGGAAACTCAGGCCCAGGCGCCCAGTGCTCTGGCGTGGCTTCCAGCCGGCTTGTGTCACCCCTGGCAGGCCGCGTGGTCAACATCAGCAGCATGCTGGGCCGCATGGCCAACCCGGCGCGCTCGCCCTACTGCATCACCAAGTTCGGCGTGGAGGCCTTCTCCGACTGCCTGCGCTACGAGATGCTCCCCCTGGGTGTGAAGGTCAGCGTGGTGGAGCCCGGCAACTTCATCGCGGCCACCAGCCTCTACAG
>PVKC010052431.1:0-10385 GCA_004027635.1 Crocidura indochinensis | reverse complement strand
CCTTCCTTCCTTCCTTCCTTCCTTCCTTCCTTCCTTCCTTCCTTCCTCCTTTCTGCAGTATTCAGGGTAGCCTGTCATAACTCTGTAATTTAGTGTCAAAGTCAGTAGTAATCCAAAGAGCAGATAAAGCACTGAAACTAAGGAATCAAAAATTGGTCTCCTGAATGCAAAACATGTGTTCCAGCTCATTGAGCAATCTTTCTGGCCTCTAATGAGAAATTCCTTATGGAATTTTGAATTATATTTGAACAGGAAGTTAATCTAGATGGGTATATTAACATGTAGGAAAAATACATATAGAAATCCAAAATATATAGTCTTATTGGTTGATGAAAAATATTTTTGAGATACTAAACATAAACATGATAGTAACCCTCTACTTAAATATTGTAAACTATGTTGTCTAAAAATAAATGAAAGAAAGAAAGAATGAAAGAAAGAAAGGAAGGAAGGAAAGAAGAAATAAAGGAAGAAAAAAGAAAAAACAAAAGCAAGAAGGAAAGAAAGGAATAAAGAAGAAAGAAAGAAAGAAAGAAAGAAAGAAGAAAGGAAGGAAGATAAAAGAAAGAAAAAGAAGAAAGAAAAAGAAAGAAAGAAAGAAGAAAGAGAAAGAAAGAAAGAAGAAAGAGAAAGAAAGAAAGAGAAAAAGAAAGAAAGAAAGAGAAAAAGAAAGAAAGAAATGAGTTAAATGACTTACCCAGATGCAAGAACTAGTCCTGGCAGGTCCCAGTAAACTATGGAATGTCACAAATATGGGTAATATAAGAGGCTAGCACCCCCCCGAATATAGAATGCCAAGGATAGGCATTTCTGAGACGTGTACCACCCAAAGTGCTTGCACTGATGAACTGATAGCTATTACCCCTCAACATCTCTTGAGTATTAGATTTTTAAGAACAAGAAAATAGCCAAGTAGAGAATAAAAAGAAAATTTCTTCAGGACCACAGAACACTGAATATTGCTATGACAAAAATTCCTAGCATGTAATAAAACCAGGTTGAGTTTTAAGAATTATAATTTTGGCCAGAGAAATAGTAGCAAGTTTAAGGCCCTTGCTTGTGGCTGTCCCTGGTTCAAATCTATGTCACTAGATATGGCCCTTGATCTTCACCAGAGGTTATTCCTGAGCCCAGATCCACAAATAACATCTAAACAACGCCCAGATATAAACAAAATAACTAAATACTATGATTTATTTCAATTATTTATCAGGTATTATGATTCCATTAACGTTTCCACCTTAGTGTACTACTGAGTAAACCATACAAGTAGGCTTGAATTAAAACAGAAAATAATCTGCTTAGCAAGCAAAACAAAGTACCATATATCGAGTTATACAAACAACAAAATATTTTTCCCCGTAGTTTTAGAAATTTGAAAACCAGATGCCAACTGATTCAAGTCTTTATGAATCATCTAGTTCTGGCTTATAGAAGATCCATTCTTGCTGTGCCCCTTTATAAATGGTATGGGTGATTTTTTTCTAATCATTTGAGGACATGAGTCCATTAGATTAGGTCCCACACACTTATACCTCATCACCTACTAATTACCCTACCTAATTATCGTACTTAATTATCTTACATCCAAGTTGTGGTTCACATTGGTCAGATCATTGAAAATCCCACCACTGTATGTTTAAGTACTAAGATGCTATTAATTGATTTTATTGTTTTATCTAGAAACCACTAAAGCTTGCCTTTTGATTTGTGAATGCTCTGAAAGGTTTCACCAAAGCTTTTTAACAATTTTCATCAACTTTGAACAACAGTAAAATTGAAAATAACTCAGGAATTTTCTTTCCTTTTTTTACATAACTTTATTTTTTTCAGTTCTCTATCATGTATGATTTTATTTTCACTCAATTTTATTTTTTAATATAAGTATTTATTTAAGCACCATGATTACAAGCATGTTTGTAGTTGGGTTTCAGTCATAAATAGAATAACCCCCTTCACCAGTGCAACATTCCCACACCAATTCCCCCCTGCTCCCCCTCCCCTGCCTGTATTTGCAACAGGCATTGTACTTCTCTCATTCTTTAACATTGTCATACTAGTTGTTAGTGTAGTTATTTTCCTAACAGCATTCTCCACTCTTTGTGGTGAGCTTCAAATTGTGAGCCAGTCCTTTACATGTTAAAAATACCTGGCCTATTCTACAAGGAGAAACTTTGTACTGCAGTAATAGGACCAAGACATTGATGATGCTGACAATAGTTCTTGCTGTTCATCTCAATGGCATACCCATGTTTTCTAGAAATATTTAGGTAAGTTCTTATATATAAGTTGATATCTTCAGTTGACCAGTGATACCAACTTGAGTACTGTATAATTGGCCTTGTAGAAAAGATTAGAAACATGGGAACAACACCTCTATTTGTTTATAAAATTATTTATGTTTTTAAGATAAATGCATATATTTGAGTACAATAGAAAAAATATTTACAAAAAATGATTCTTTATTCATTTGTGTTGAGGTCAAGGTTTTATATTAAAAAGGGTCAAGGATTTATTGAAAATATTAATATATATTTCTATTGGACTTGATCATCATGCTTATAAGCATAACCAATACAAACAATTCTATCATCCTCTATAAGGTTTACTTTAATATAATAATATCTGATTTTCATGTATCTTTATATAGTATTAGTTGTCCTTAATAATAATGTGTTTGTTTTATTGGGCTTAAGTAAAGATACCAGCAGGTTTGCTTCCTTCTAAATAATTTTACTTTTTTCTAGTCTTTAGAAAGAAACTATATTTTACTTTCTGATGTTATTATTTTCTTTTTCTTACTAATAAGTATTCAGATAATCAATTCTTAAGTTTTTATATCTCCTGTTTTCCATTCCAATCTTGTAAAGATCAGGGTGTTTGCAAAGATAATTGTGCTTCAATTATCTAATATAATCTCACAAGTTAACATTTTCAATTGAATCACATCAGCAGACTATCTTTTACAATATAAAATATTCTATTCATAAATTCTGGGGAGAATATTATAAAACTATTCTAAAGGAAATAAGTGCAGCTCTCAATGTTGTTTAGAGGTGCTGAATTTATGAAAGTGTATTTTTTTTTGCTACTTCTTTAAAAATTTCAGGACTTATTATTCTGAAAAAACAACATAGTCTGTTACTCCTACTGAAGGTATCAATTTAATATCTACTTTGGCTGATTTACAGATATTTTGATAGAAGTTGAGTTTTAAGGGACATACTTTGGGCCACATTATATTTCAATACATATAACAATCAACATGAAAATAATGAATACTAATAATTTATGAAGTGTTTTATTGTGTTTCAAAGCAATTTCTGAAATCACTGTAGTGTAGTGATAACCTGATACCAGATTCCAAATAACTGATTATTGGTGACTATTAATATGCTATATTAATGATTTTCTCTATTTATTTCTTTCTAAATTTTATTTTGAATCATCATGTGATAGAGTTATAAAGTTTTTCACTAATGGGTTTCATTTGTAGTGTCCAACACCCTTCATCAATGCACATTTCTTGCCACCAATATCTTTAGTTCCCTTCCTGTTCTTCCCCTCTTTCCTCACTCTTACCTCCCACTATGGCAGACTTTTATTCTATCTTTCTCCTTTCTTTTTTTTTAGCTTTTATACACTGGTTTGCATTATGGTTACTGAAAGTGTATAATGCACAACACTTTACCTTTTTTAAGCATAAAATCATTGTTCAGAGTGAATATTCCCAACAATTATTGTCATAGTTGTTCCTTATTTGCCCTAATTGTCTCCCTCCTCCGTTTGTAGCAAGTTTCTACCATGGACCTATCCTCTTATTCCTTATATCTATTGTATTTGGGCATTATTACCATATTTTTTATATCCTACAAAAGTATTTAGATCATTATATGTCTATCCCTTATGACTCACTTATGCTCAGGAAGATACTCACCAATATCCATTCATGTATAAGCAGATTTCATGGCTTTATTTTCCTAATAGATGCATAGTAATCCTCTTAATACTACAGTTTCTTTATTCCTTCTCCTGTTTTGGAGCACTGGATTGTTTCCAGATTTGCCTGTTTTGAAAAGGGGTGTAATGTAAATAGAATTATAGATGGCTTTCTGCATTTTGTTTTGGAATCACTAAGTCATAGGGAAGTTTAATTTCTACTTTTTTGAAGAATATTCATATTTTTCCAAAAAGTCAAAACCAGTATATTATCCCACCAATTGAAAGAATTTCTATTGCTAAATTTTCTCTTAAAATTTCTCATCCTTAATCTGTATAAGAATTTTTTCTGACCCTTCCCACTAAACCCGTGAACCATGGGGAAGCATGTGACAGCTGCTGGGCTATTCAGCCAGGTTTGGAAACACTCTGCCCCTTCCCACTGAACGTGCAAAGTTTGCATTCGCACAAAGACAGTCTAACTTATACCATGTAAGTCTAGTCAATTCAGACCTAACATCCAACCTCCTCAGATAATCCATAGCCCTAAAAACAAGATAGCAAAAAACTGAGGAAGCTTGAAATATCCCTATACATAGAAAAGTCACCTGACTAGAAAAAATAAACTCTAAATCGAATATACCTTCAAGCACCACTAATACAATCAGTACAGCAGACCTCTTTATTAAATAACCTAAAACTCAATATTCAAAACCACAAAATGCAAAGCAATATGCCTAAACCAAGGAAGACACTAGCAGCTCGGAAATGAAGAAAAATTTTATCAAATTTCCAAGACCACCAAAATGCACAAACCCAATAGATGAGAGCCTAAAATGAAGGGGGCCTGGGGAGACCCCAATGTCGAAGGCTTTCTCCCTTGCTTGAGCAGGCTGAGAACTTTGATAGGCCCCCAGATGCACCCTCTCCTGCCCACCCCCCTGCCTCCAGTGTTTTCTGGAGTGGTGACCCAGGCGGCCAGAAAAGGTGGATGTCGGGTGGCCCCTCTGGGAGGGGATCCCAAGTTTTCCCCGCCCTTGCCCCTGTGCAGGGTGTGAGGGCTAGGGAGGAGGCCGGGTAGATTCTGGCTTCTGGTTCTCTACCGAATAGTATTTTGATCCTGAGCCTGGCTCTACTGGCATGGGGCCTGGGGAGACCCCAATATCGAAGGCTTTCTCCCTTGCTTGGGCAGGCTGGGAACCTTGGTAGGCCTCCAGCTGCACCCTCTCCTGCCCCCCGGCCTCCAGATGGGTCCAAATTTGGGGGTATTATGAGCTGCTAATTTTTTCTAAGGCAGTCTCTGGCAATATCTTACTAGTCTACATGTCCAAAACCGCGCAGTGGTGATATGTTAATAATATATCCCATCCTTAAGTTATGTTTTGTGTATGTAGAATGTCCATCTGGTATTCTGCCCTTTCGCACACCCCTGTAAAGCTTATTTTCACTTTTCTTTTTTTTTTTTTTATGGTTTTTGGGTCACACCCGGCAGTGCTCAGGGGTTACTCCTGGCTCCATGCTCAGAAATCGCTCCTGGCAGGCACGGGGGACCATATGGGGCACCGGGATTCGAACCGATGACCTTTTGCATGACAGGCAAACGCCTTACCTCCATGCTATCTCCCGGGCCCCTTCACTTTTCAACTCAATCACCCCCAACCTTCAGTACCCGCCATTTACCCTTTTTAACTTCTGTTCTGCACATTCCTAATCACACACCCGTGTGTTTCACTGGATTTAACAAACCCTAACTATTTCAAAAGGCATAAAATGTACACGTATGGCTTTGAATATTTCATATCTATTTTCTTTGACAGCTAAATCTTACTAAATATTCTTGCAAACAGTGAAGATTTTCCCCACTTTTTATCTTTTCTTCTCTTTGTGAACTTTTCAATAAGAAATATTCGGTGAAAGAGTCCCTCAGTTTAATTCTTATGTTTAAATACGTCATGGGGAGTTTTATACATGTTCTTACATCCCCAACATGAGCCTATAAAGCCATGTGGCATTGTTCCTTCTTTGCATAGGCACATTAAAATGAGAAATACCTACACTCAAATAAATTATTATCTAATAGAGATTGGAACTCCCAAATCTTGTAGTGCAATGGAACCTTACACCCTGAACATTGGCATAATGACCTGCACAGGACTCTCCATTCTCCATTCACCCCTGAACCAGGAAAGCTATCTATGAAACACCCAAGGTTTTTTACAACAATGCCTGGAAGCAATCTTCTACCAGGGAAGACCCTACTGCTGTTCTGACATCAATCTACTCACAGGAGACTTCCCTTAACACTGAGAAGACTTAAGAACCTCAACGACCTGCATACTGGACAGGGCTTTCTTCATTGCCCTTTAATTGTAAGGTGAAACGAGAGGACGCTCTGAACCATCCTAACTGCAATATAGGATATGCAGATTCCAGGATCTTTAATACAGAAACATGACACCAACAACAGAGACATAGTGGAAAATAAAAGTGTGTTGGCACTTCAGACGACGACTTGGATTGGGCAATCTAGTGTGCCTGGAGCCTCGAGCTGGTCTTATGCCAGGAAACATCAGGGGTTTAGTCCCCTTGTATTTAGGCCAAGGATTATCCTTTCCATGATTCCCATATTTTGGTGGTCCTATGCAAACAATTATTGCCACTCTAACTCCGTTTTTACTGTGCTCCTTTGACTCTTATCCTTAAAAAGAAACACCCACCTTTGAGGCTAACTTAATATAATATGCATATGCATGGAAATGTAAAAAAAGTACTATGCCTTCAATGTTTAAGGAGTTACATAAGTTTTATGGCTTTAGAATGCTTGATGTGCGCTGCTAAGAAATATGTATTACAAAATGGGGGCTTGAGGGACAAAGTAATTGTACAGGGGTTCTGTTTTATTTTTCTTAATATTATTTGGCTGAAAGTTCAATGTTAAGATATCAGCAAGGGGACTTATGTGAATTCTGTTTATGGGTGATCGTCCTTCCACTGTAACTTTACCTTGTCCTCTTTCTTTGCATCTTTGTTCTCATAATTAAAAAAAAAAGATCCTTTGGAAGAGAAAAAGACTACAATAAAAAGGTACTCTTCAAAAATACATATATATATATATTTATATTCCTTGCTCAGGAGCAATTTTCTAATGCCGTTCTTAACAATTGGCATTAGATATTTCTAATATGATTAATATGTTCAAATAGATATATAAACTATTGAACCAATATTTATTATTTAATACATAAAGTTTTATAAATAAAATATTAAAATATATGTATTGTTCATGAAATAGATATTGAAATATACAAATATGAAATATTTCAGTAACTAAGTAAATATAAAAAATACAGAGTTTTTTTGTTATTTATTTATTTATTTTAGTTTTTGGACCATACCCGGCAATGCTCAGAGGATACTCCTGGCTCCATACCCAGAAAATGCTCCTGGTGTGCTGGGGGATCATATGGGAAGCTGGAGATTGAACCCAGGTCTGTTCCCAGTTAGAAGTTTGCAAAGCAAATGACCTATCGTTATGCCTATCACTCCAGTCCCAGAATACAGACTTTTATATAAAGGATTTAAAGGATTTAATGTATTTGCTTTTAGGTTTTGTAGCTTGGCCTGTTTTTTTTTTTCATTTTATGCACAATATTCATTTTGTTGGAACTTTATTTGCTCGCAAAGTTTCTAGAAATTATACACCTTTGAAAAATTTGATTGGAACAGTTAATAAGTTTGGTATTATAACTTTACTGAGAAATCTTAATTGGAATGGGCACAAAGTATTTTAGTTATTTAGTACTCTATAATCCTAGATTTTGCAGTTCAAATGTAACTGCATAGTTTAAAATGGATTAAATATTTCTTTTTTAAAATGTTATTTATTGGTGAATGCTTTCATAAACTATATAAGACTTTTGACTTTTAATTTGTGAAATTGCAATAATTTTTTGCTAAAATTCACATTATGCTCATGTGACTTTTATTTTTATTTTATTTTAAAATACTTATCTGTGACTTCACAATATTTAAACCAAAGAAAATAAATATCACATATAAATACTTCTCTAGGGGGCCAGGCGGTGGAGCTGCAGGTAAGATGCCTGCCTTGCCTGGGCTAACCTAGGACGGACCGCAGTTCGATCCCCCGGTTCCCCATATGGTCCCCCCCCTGCCTGCCTGGAGCAACTTCTGAGCAAATAGCCAGGAGTAACCCCTGAGCATCACCGGGTGTGGCCCCCCCCCAAAAAATACTTCTCTAAATATACATTTGTGATTAAACGATAATAGCCAAAATTATCTATTTTAGTTTAAGTGCATTTATTTTTCTAAACAGTTTTGAATGTGAAGTTTTCTTTATTTGTCACACAAAATCATTGCGAATTTTCAATTTTTTAAATAGTAGGATATGTACACTACATTTAGCTTAACATAATTTCAACTGTATTGTATAAAACTTATTTATTGTAGTCTCAAGGGATACCACGGATTGAACATTCTAATATTTTAAACATCTGATAATTATGAGCAAAATAACCATAAACCTGGTAAGCTTGTGAGCTAAATTAATAAATAATTATTTCTTAAAAGGTATTTATAAAGGAGGTGGTTATGAGGAAATTAATGAAAACCTGTGTCATTGGTCAAAACACTAACATAGTAATAGGTTTTGGATATATGAGTCTGTTTTCAAAGCTTTGTAAATGAAAGTACTAATGAAAATAAAAACATGAAATAAGGGTCAGAATTATAACACAACAGTTGAGTGTTTGCCTTGCATGCTGTCCAGTATATGCTGATTTGATTCCAGGCATCCCAAATGGTCTCCCAAGCCAGAAATGATTTCTTAGAGCAGCAATATGAGTAACCTCTGAATGTCACTGTGTGTGCCCCCGCCAAATAAACAAAAAATATTATTAAGCTGTTTAATCTTGTGGAAAAATTTTATAAACCAATTTAGACTATAAAAACTGAGATAATTACTGAGTGAAATATAAATACAAATCACCATAAATAAAATGGAAACTTTTTGTTTCCATTTAAATTAGAAATAAACACACAGACTAAAGCACTTAAAATTTTCAATTTAATTTATTTTCAATTTAAACATTTATCAATAGGAATTAATCCCTCATAAAATCTTTTTGGTATTTTTTTTTTGGTATTTTCATCAAATTCATGCTTTTAAAACATTTTTCCAGACAACCAATTAGTTGCAATTTAAATAATGCAGTAAAGTCTAAACTTCTCTATATGTAAGTTTACTGAGTCCAATATTACTTTTGATTAAGATTCGACATATTACCAAAGACTCCTAAAATTATGTTGATTTCCTTTTAACTAGAGGGAGATTATTACCAATGGCTAAAAATTATTTTAATATTTTACTATTGGAAAATAATATTGTGAATTATGCAATATTCAGTATTTTAATCACTTCATTTTCTTCTCTTATCATTTTTATTTAAAGTCATGCAAAGAAATAAAATTCACTGAATTATATTTAGATTTTTAAATTACACAGTTCATTTAACAAGTTCATTTAGAAACAGTCCATATTCCATAGAAGACAAGTACATTAAATACCAGTGAGAATACTATTATAAAAATTTATAAAATCCAAGTTACAGTCAATTGTCAAAAAGTCTATATAATATCACTAATCTGACCAAAGACCACACTTTTACTGCAACTTTCACATTGTCAACACTTGGCATGGACATTTTCATTATATTTTATTATTTGATTTACTTGGTAAAAAAAATAATGTAGAAAACACTCTTAGGCTTCACAGTAGAACATTAGAAGGTTATTCAGTGAAGCAATTTGTTTCCAGATGATCAAATATGAATGACCCATTCATTTCAAACTATCTACTACATATTATACATCATTTTACAATACTCATTAATTGATGGATTTTAGTCAACATAAAGCATAATCAATTGCAGTCATACTATTTTTTTTTTTTTTTTGGTTTTTGGGTCACACCCGACAGTGCTCAGGGGTTACTCCTGGCTCCATGTTCAGAAATTGCTCCTGGCAAGCACGGGGGACCATATGGGGCACGGGGATTCGAACCGATGATCTTTTGCATGAAAGGCAAATGCCTTACCTCCATGCTATCTCCATACTATTTTTTTAATTTCCATTATTTCCCCAATTATAATGTTAAACATTTTTGTCTCAAATATTCAATACTTTAGGTTCTTTGAAAATTTATTCTTTTTAAAACCTTATAAAGGGAAACCTGTGACTGATTCCATAGCTGTTTCCTTCACAGCAAGATTGATATTCTAGCATATACAAGGCGTTTTTCACTCGAGATATAAGACAGATTCATTTGACATTCCTCATCCTTTTGAAAGTATTTTACTATGCAGCTGCTAGTGGGCAGTGAACAAGTCAATCTACCCTGGATAACAATGTCTGAGTAACAGAGGCAT
>PVKC010052430.1:0-10271 GCA_004027635.1 Crocidura indochinensis | reverse complement strand
ATACAACAGTCATTAAGTGGTTTGAGTTGCAATGTAGCAGTTTCAGTTCCAACAGTTACCGGGCGTATGGTTTCATGAGTACCCCTGAACAAAGAGCCAAGAGGTGCTCTTGAGAATGCTAGGACTGGACGTTTCTCCCCGTTTTTTTAAACGCCAGTCTAAGGGCAGCTCCGTTTGATGGTTGTGAAAACAGAGGGCTTGTTACAGGTAATCTCATGGGCACAGACTGCTTTCATCTGTGTCCTGTGAGGGCACCTGAAGATCTACTGTGCAAGTCAGATACGTTAGCTTTGGCTTCAAGTCACAGGCCTGGAAGAGTGTTGCGGGACCAGCATCAGGAAAGATGTGCCTTCTATTGCTCCCATTCACGAGAAACGGGTTCTCTCTCTCATCTCTCCTTTGTGTTAGCATGGGGGAGGCTGCACAAGCTTAAATGAGGAGACTATGGGGTCAACTGGGAATTGAGAGACTGGCAGAGGAGACAAGTGTGGGAAAAACCACCGCAACACCATCCTGGAAGTGCCACAGCGGGAGTGCTCTTTGTAACAGGGTGACCGAGAGACGCCCTGCCCTGTGGCCCTTGATGATATCCCAGACATTTTCTAGGTTGACAGAAGAATGTTGTGGGGCTGGGAAGACAGACTAGAGCAGCTGTGGAAGGACTGGAAAAGGATGGTTGGGTCACAGTGTTTCATAAGACGTGCTGAGGAGGAAAAGGAGGCACTGGAAGTGCATGTTAGGAGGCTTGACTACTTCCACAAGAACCTGGCCAAGGGGGGCCCGGGAGATAGCATGGAGGTAAGGCGTTTGCCTTACATGCAAAAAGGTCATCGGTTCGAATCCCGGTGCTCCATATGGTCCCCCGTTCCTGCCAGGAGCAATTTCTGAGCATAGAGTCAGGAGTAACTCCTGGGCAATGCCGGGTGTGACCAAAAAAACAAAAACAAAAACAAACAAAAAAAGTAACTGGCCAAGGAAGTACCTTGCTCCAAAGAGACGCAGGTACTCTGTCAGGGGTGGGAGGGACATAGTCAATAAAGAGAAAAAAATACACCATCCAGCAGAAGAAAATATGAACAAGTTGAGGCTAGAGAGGCAGTGTAGTGTTTGCTTTTTCTGTGGCTGACCTGGGTTTGATCCCTGGCATCCCATAGCCTCAGCCAGGTGTGATCCCTCAGCGAAAAGCCAGGAGTAAATCTGAGCACCACCAGGTGTGATTCCCAACACCACCACAACAATATATAAAATAAAAAAAATGAATACATTTCTCTATAGGATTAAATGAAAGGAACGAAAAAATTCCGACTTTGAAATGAGATCATATCAGGGATAGAATTCAAAAGAGATGTTTGTACAGGCTCACTCTCCAAGCCCATGTTCTCCTTTGAACACATGCCTTACTTATATATCACTAGGTCTCTTTGTTTCCACGCTGGAGAAATAAAATACCCTCTCTTCAACATGCACTTCTCTCACATCTTTCTTTTTTTGTTTTATGTTTTTGTTTTTGGGCCACACACGGTGACGCTCAGGGGTTACTCCTGGCTATTCGCTCAGGAGTCACTCCTGGCAAGCACAGTGTTCATATGGGGTACCGGGGGATAGAACCTTGGCATGTCCGACGTTAGTGCAGGCACCTTACCTCCAGCGCCACCGCCCGGCCCCTCTCACATATTTCTAAATAAGTGTCATAAAAACTGCCTTGCTTCACTTCAAAAAGAAAATGGAGAAGATCTGACATAGATAGCTCACTCGACCTGAGTGCGTGACATTTGTGTAGAAGCCAAGGCTTAAGTCCCAAGTATCTCATGCTCCCTCTAACACTCCAGGGATCAAATGCTGGAGCACTTTGCTGGGAGTGACCTCTGTCCATGCTCCCCCTCCCCTAGTAGGTAAACCTGGCTCGCAGAGACAGACTTAGTAACACTTCTCTTTCTTTTTAACCTGTGCTTGTTTTGGTGTCACACTCTATTGAATTACTCCTGGCTCTGTGCATCGGATCACTCCTTGTGTACTTGGGGATGCCTGTAGAGAGGAAACATCCCCAGTAAGACGTAGAAATTTGAAAGAGATGGTTGCATTCTAAATAAAGTGATTTATCAAATTGTCAAGAAAAACTAAATTTTTAAAGTCATATTTAAAATCTGATCATTCATCCGCCAAAAGCAGATTCCTCTCGGGCCCCAATGAACACACATTTTATGTCTGCTGTATGCGTTCTCTTTATCAGTTATCTGTCCCTCACCACTCTCCAGATATCACCAATACATGGTGCTGGGAAGCAAATCTGAGTGGATGGCATAGAAAGCAAGTGCTCTACTATCGCTATGCCCCCAAAGATATTAATACCCACAAATGTTTATATTTGGGAGGAAAAGAGATAAATGAAATACACATTCATGTTAATAGCATTTAATATATTTAAATTTCATTAATTATAAACATTAATTTTAATAATGCCCAAGATTCAGAGAGGGCGTACATGGGTTAAGGCTCTTACCTTTCCCTCACTGCTTGTGGTCCCCTGTGAATCTCCAAGGGTCATTTGTAAGCACAACTGAGTGTGACCCCAGCCTCGCCTCAATAAAATATACTGAATTAAAGGGACATTAATTAGGAAGGGAAAATAAGAGGTGGGAGGAGAAATGGATGGAGGAAAGAGAGAAAAGAGGAAGGAGTGAAGAAAGGAAGGGAGGGAGGAAGGAGGGAAGGAAAGGAGGGACAGCACAAATAATAATACAAAAGGAAATGTGCTCTAATGCTGCAGACATTAAAAGACTGAGCTGTGAACAAAGAAGTATGCTGATTAGTTTGGAAATTTGGGAGAAATGTTTGCATTCTAAAATAATATGATTTACCAGTTTTGCCTGGTAAAACAAAGTTATGTAGATTTTTCCACTGAAATCTGATTTTTTTTCCTTCCCCTTCCAGAGGCCTCACACAACCAAACTCTGGGATCACTAGCTCTACACTCAGTAGTCCTGGAGAGCAGTGAGGTGTCAGGAATCAAATTCAGGTACTCACATATCCATAGACAAGGCATGTACTCTTATCATTTGAGCCACATATCTGGCCCAGAAATGTACTTCTTTTATTTGGAGGCCACATTGGTAGTACTTAAGTGATTCCTCTCAGCTCTGTGCTCAGGGAACCAACCATATGCACTGATAGATTTTGACTGGCTCTGTGCAAAGTAAGTACTTTAACTTTTATAACCTCTCTAGCTCCAAATTTCCTTTGTTAAAAATAAAGTATATTTGGGGCCAGAGCATTATTGCAGCAGGCCTGACACACAGCTGATTCATGTCCAATCCCCAGCATCCGATTTGGTCTCCTGAAGCACCACCAGGATAAATTCCCAAGTGTGTGCAAGGTAACCCCTGATCATTGGCAGTGTGGCCCCAACAAAACAAAACAAAAAATAGTGTACTTGTCTTTTTCCCTCTCTACTGTTTACTGGAATTTCTTTTTTGTTTTTGGGCATCACCCAGTGGCACTCAGGTGTTATTTCTTGCTCTGTGCTCAGAAATAGCTCCTGGCAGGCATGGGGGACCATATGGGATGCCTGGATTCTAACCAACCCCGGTCCTGGGTCAGCCTCTTGCAAGGACAACCCCCTGCCTCCATGCTATCTCTCAGGCCCCTGTATACTGGATGTTAGCTCTTCCATTTTGTTGTTCTTGTTTGTTTTGGGGCCACACCCTATATTTACTTATGGGTTAGTTATTCCTGGATCTGCACTCATTAGGCAATCTGGCAGGCTTAAGAGACCATATAGGATATTGGGGATCGAACCAGTGTCAGCTGCATGCAAGGTCAAAGCACTACTCTCTGTACTCTCTGTACCAACTCTATTGTTTTATACAGTGTTGTTTGACTTGTTAATTTTTTCTTGTTTACTTTCGTTTTGGGCCACACCAGCGATGGTTATGGGTAATTCCTGACTGCTTTCAAGAAAACTTCACATTATTGTGTAGTGGACCATGTTGGTGCTAGGAATCAAATCTGATTTGACTAGGCAAATGCACTCCCTGCTCTTTTGCCTCCCCAGCCCCTTAATTATTACATATTTAGTCTTCTAAACTAACACTATTATAATACAAGATGCTTTTTTAATATAATTTTTATTTTGATCATAGTGGCTTACATATTATAAACAAGAATATTTTAGGTATATATTAACATAAAACATGGAATTCCCATCACCAAATTGTCCTCCCTACACCTCCGTACCTGTTACCTTCCATATCCTCCACCCTCACCCCCAGGGCTGCTAGAATAGGCAATCCCTCTGTGCCTAGCTTACTACTTAGTGGTCTTATACCTCCTTGTCTTGGTACCTCCCTTATTTCCCCCTCAAAATGAGAGGTGGGACAAGATAGTTCAAGTCATGTGGTTTTGTTTGAAGTAGGGAAAAGTAACAAACTGGGTAAAAATCAAATTAGCCAAAACTGGACAGATCCTTCTAAAGGCTCTCATCATCAGATCAAGAGAAAAAGGATGAAAAGTAGGTGAAACATTTCAACAGTAGAAAAAGAACTGTCTACTCAAATATTCAGTGAGCACTCCAACACTACATATAAGCACCACAAAAAAAAGCAATGGTCTTGAAATAAAAAACATGACAGAGACAGAAATAAAGAAAAGAATATGTGAAAAATAAATAAGTAAATAAGTAAATAAATATAAATGGAGACAATAACTTCAATAACAACTAGATAGTTAAATGATAAAAATTGTTTTGTGCTTTTTGCCTTTTTATCCCTACTGCACAGACACAGAAATAATTGGGGTCATTGGAAAGGAATTCCATTGGCCTAAGAGATACAAAGTTTCTCCGCCCTTGGAGTATATTGTCATGGGATTATACTATAGACTCTGTTCAGGTTCATTTACTCTCCCCTTGGTGCTTTCCTGGTGTTTGGAAGACTTCTGTTCCATTGTGGGTGGCAAAAATCAGACCTCTGTATCTAGAGATCTCGATATCTGCAAGATCAAGGAATGGAACTTATGATTAAGTCTTTCTTTGTGGTTCTAGAATCTGTTCCCTCAGTGTCATTTTAATCTGTCTAGTGTGGTTGGCAGTCTTGGTCTTTGCTTTGTTCCTAGGATGAAGCTCAGGATAATGTATTTCTTTATGTTTCCAGAAGACCCATTCCAATGCACTTGTCTCAGACTGACCTTTGGAACTGGGGATCATGGTTGTTGTGCAGGTCATAGCTCAAACCCTAGACTAGGGGCTTTTTATTGGTCCCAGGAGATATATAGTCCGGTCATGGTACTATCAGCCAATCATCCTTAAATCGTAATCTCGGCTTTTGGATAGACCAAAGGGTGGGAAATCTTCTGAATTTCTCTTATTGTTAGCTGGTGAGGTAGTATAGCC
Organism: Crocidura indochinensis; assembly: GCA_004027635.1. NCBI lineage: Eukaryota > Metazoa > Chordata > Mammalia > Eulipotyphla > Soricidae > Crocidura > Crocidura indochinensis. The sequence goes on along the minus strand of PVKC010052430.1, from coordinate 4,885 downwards.
TGCTCTTAGGTCAAGTTGTTCCAATTTTCCTCGTTGTCAGGATGTCATATTGGAGCTAGTACTTGTTGGTGGCCTGGCAGTATTAAGGATATCCCAGATGGGATTTGTTTCTTGTAGCTGCTGTGAAAACTGTGTCGTTTCTATGTCTCTATGTCTGGGATCCAGGTTTCAATGTTGGACAGATGGTGTCTAATCACCTGGGGTGTAAGTTTGGTCCACGTGACATATTTGCAAGGTGGGAGATGTCCCTGTATTGTAAACAAGTATGATTTCTTATCCCTAGTAGATAACAGCTCATTTTTATACATAAGATTTCCCCCTTTTTTAGCGTTTCTTTGCAGTGGGAAATGGTGCTACTTTAGTGTGTTTTTGCAGGGAGAAATGAAGTTAATTTAGTGTGTTTCTGCAGGGAGAAATAGTTCTACATTATTTTGCTGGTACATTTGTTGTGGAAAGAGAAGAAATCTGAAACAGGACACACACCAAAAAAGATAAAAAAACAGAAATAAAAATATATGTTTTCATATATATATCTGAAAGAACAAAGACTTTTTTAAAAAATTGAAATAACAAATTAATTAAAGGAAAAAAGTGATGCAACCGACTACCTTACATTTGGGGAAAAGCAGGTAAAGAGGCAGTGTAATACAGGTCTTATACTTATGATGGAATTATAGGTTTCCCCATAGTCTTTTGATATTTTCTTGTAATGGGTGGGTTCCCAGCTGCCTTTTCATCACACACCTGACCTTTTGAGATTAGCAAAAGATTTGCAGCAGGGAGGTCTTGGGAAGAGTTCTTGCATTGGGGATACTTGTAGATCTAATCCTGTTTCGAGTAACTGTCCACTTTAGGAAGAGTTGGTAAGGAGGGCTGCTCAGCATGAGTCAGCAGGGGTTTGGGTTACCTTTTCTACAAGATGCTTTTAAAACAATTAATACAGCTCTAGTGATTAATTAATGGTGGTTTTATACTTTTCAAAGAGCTTTATCTTTTCTTTGTTTTTCTTTGTTTTGTTTTGGGTTCACACTTGTCAAGCTATGCACTCAGAAATCACTCTAGCAGGTTTGGTAGGATATATGGCATATCAAGTTTAGAACCAAGGTTGGCTATGTACAAGGCTATGCCCTAACTGCTGTGCTATGGCTCCAGCACCATTTGTGATATTTTTAAAGAGAAAAAGTGTTTCTGTGTGTGTGTGTGTTGACAAGAAGGAACAAATTTAGGTTCAGCAAATGTATTTGGAGATGCTAGCCTTTCATACAACCAGCCCAGACTTGATACACACAGACATACCAGGTTAGAAACATAGACCAGACAGGAACACAAGCAAAAACATACCCACATATACACGCACACAGAGGCATACATACCATATGATCTCTTAAGCACTTGAGCTATTCTTGATCATTTCCAGGTGTGGCTCAGGAACAAAACTCAAAATAAGCAAACAAAATCTGAAAATGTGTCCTGAAACTAGGAAGTAGTTTATAAAGTCTCAGTGTTCTATGACATTCGGAAATTAAATTTGTAGAGTATTGTTAGCATAATAGTGTGCTAGCCACTTCCTTAAATATGTGTATTTCAGCATTTTGGAATTATCACAGTTAATAAGCCTATGCATCATATTGCTTTGTTTTTTTTTTCTTCTGCAAATGCCAGGAATTTAATGTAAACCTCATACATGTGAATGTGACTCTATTTCTTTATTTTTAATTTTATTTTTCTTGTGACCAAAGTACATTACAAATCTTTCATTGTTGGGAACCGGGAGGTGGCGCAGGAGGTAAGGTGCCTGCCAGGAGCAACTTATGAGCGCATAGCCAGGAGTATCCCCTGAGCGTCACTGAGTTGGCCCAAAAAACCAAAAAAAATCTTTCACAGCATCATTTATGGTTCATAGTGACAATGAATGAGGGTCATTCCCACCACCAATGCTCCCCTCACTCTATCCCTATTTCAAGCATGTATCCAATATCTCCTTCATTACCCCACCAGAATGCTAGTAAAACTGGTCTCTGCTTTACAGCTTGTATATTGAGCATCCATTAAACCATCATTGGAGATAAAAAGGATAAGAAAAAAGGGAGAAAAAATTGGTAATGATTACCAAAAAGAGAAAGACAGGAAAATTGGAAGAAAAAGAAAAAAATGCACCTAGAAAATAAATATAAAAATAAATCACCAAATAATAACCACAAGAGTGAAAAAGAAAGAGAAATTGGAAGAATAATGGGAAGGAAAATAAAGTAAGAAACTAACAAATCTAAACTAAAAAAGAAAATGGGGTGCTGAAGTGGCAGGATTTGGTTTTTCCACCACTTTTGTTTTTTGAATAGGTACAGTAAGCATTGGGGAAGAAAGGGAATTCCCATGACCTAAGAGATTCAAGGTTTCTCCATCCTTGAAGCATACAATCAATGGATCAATCCCTGGCTCCAGATATATACATTACCCTATCTCAAAGGCTTTTTTATGGTGCCAGGAATCTTTCCACTCAGTTGTGTGTGAGGCAACCAAGTCACTTTAGCTAGCAATCGAGTTCTTTAAGGTTCTAGAGCTTCCTATCTATCATTGTAGTGCTCAGTTTTGCTCCCTGTTATCGTTCAGTCCCTACTTAAGTCAAAGCCTTGGATATTATGGACCCAAAGGTTCTGTTCAGTCTCTGTTGTCCAGGTTGGGTGCAGGGATTCATCAGGGGCTTGTGAGGGCCTGTCCCTTCTCATCAGGGGCTTGTGAGGGCCTGTCCCTTGTTTAACTCTGGCATGTTGCAAGGCCTGTTTTTCTGTCTACTGTGTACGTGGGTAAAAACAAGGGAGCTGGAAAGTTTCCATGTTTAATGATCCTTGCCGAAGGACGTCAGGAGAAGGAATTCTCCGAATCCACGTTAAAGCCCACGGATGTTTTGGGACCTGGCTTTCCTGTTTGTCCCTGGTGAATGTAACTCTTTGAAACAATCAGGACTAACTCAGTTTATGATTAGCTGCAGTTTATGATTAACTTTTATGGGCCAAGGGGAAAAGAATTGCATATAAGGTGCCTGTAACCTAAATAAAGTTGCCTTCAGATTCATCTCTGTTGGACCCTCAAAACTCCTGTTTTGGCTGAATTATTTGGAGCTGGACTCCGACAGTTGGGCATCTGCAATAAGGCATATTGTTGTTTTTGTTGTCGGAGTCGTGGGTTAGAGCCTAGAGTGAGGTTTTCCTTATTGGTCCCAAGGTAGGTTCTGTTCGGTCACGGTTGTCAAAGTCAGTTTTCTGCTGTTGGTGCTCTTATTTTTCACAGTTCAAAGGATGATACCTCTTCTAATTTCCATTTAGTGTTAGGTGATGTGATAGAACAACCTGGTCTTAGACCAAGTTGTCCTTTCCCGGTTGTCATATCAAAGCTGGCATAAGTTGGTGCCAGAGCAGTGTTATAAAGCTCCCAATGGAGCTTAATTTCTGGTGGTGTTGCCTGGAGCTGTATCAGTTCTACATCTAGGAACTGGGATTTGGGATTGGACTAACACTGTCCAATTTCCTGGAGAATGTGTTGTATTCAAATGACATATGTTCAGGATGGGAGGCTATCTTCTGCTATAAAATGTGTGATCTCTTATCCCTAGAAGATAAGATCTTGTTTCTGTGCCTATGGTTTCCACCCTTATTTACTTTGTCCATACAAAATTGTATGGTGTCATACTGTGTTACTGGTGGTATTCTGGGTAAGGATGACAGGCTACATATACAGTCTCTGTGGTCTGGTTTTGATCTGAACATTTATCCCATTCAAGTTTTTTTGTACCAAGCAGCACCAAAAAATGGTAAGGATAGAGAACAGATGTATCTATTAAAATAGAACAAATAAATAAAACTGAGTTAAAAAAAAAGAGAAGGTTACATTGGGCCCCGGGAGATAGCATGGAGGTAAGGCGTTTGCCTTTCATGCAAAACATCATCGGTTTGAATCCCGGTGCCCCATATGGTCCCCCGTGCCTGCCAGGAGCAATTTCTGAGCATGGAGCCAGGAGTAACCCCTGAGTGCTGCCGGGTGTGACCCAAAAACCAAAAAAAAAAAAAAAAAAAGGATCTGGGAGCATAATTTGGGGCTGGGCGGTGGCGCTGAAGGTAAGGTGCCTGCCTTACCGTGCTAGCCTTGGACAGACCTTGGTTCGATCCCCCGTTCCCCATATGGTCCCCCAGGCCAGACAGGGGCGACTTCTGAGCGCATAGCCAGGAGTAACCCCTGAGCGTCACTGGGTGTGGCCCCCCCCAAAAAAAGAGAAGGTATTTGAATAAAACAAGTGGTCAAGGTGGCTATCTGTATATTTAGGAATACACATCTTAAGATGTATTATTATGCAGGTATTGAGCTTCCATAGGCAATATAAGACTCCCAATTAGGTCGTTTGATATATTCTTGTAGGGAGTAAAAGCCAAGGTACTTCTCGTATCACAGGCCTTGGAATTGAGTTTGAGACATGCTTTGTGGCATTATGGAACCCTATAGTATCATTGAGATGGGGGTTTGCTGAAGCTGATTCCTGTATCATGCAATAGTCCACGATTTGGTGGGGGTGTGAGGGGCCATCAAGCATGAGTCAACAAGTGTGCTGGTTGTAGTTCTTTGCTGAGCATGATAACGGGAACCTGGAAGGTGTCTTTCACTGAGGAGCTGGAAGGTGGTCTGTTTGGGCTGGAGGTCGGTCTTGGTGCCTATCTAGTTAGGAACTAAGGGTAAATAGGGTTAAATTAGGGGAAGATATCAGGATTGGGAGATGAGGGGTAGAAGAGACACAGGAGTAGGAGAGAGGCAATATATGATAGGGGCTATATACTATATATACATATATATATACATATATATGCTTATATATATGTACACATATATATATATATAT
>PVKC010052429.1:0-10254 GCA_004027635.1 Crocidura indochinensis | reverse complement strand
CACACACACACACACACACAGCCTCAAAGGACAAAAACTGGGTGGAGGCCCAGCTGTCACCACTGCAGCTAAAGTAGGTGAGCACAACCCACTCAAAAGGATAAAAACAGGGTGGAAGCCCAGGTCGCTCCACAGTAGCCAGACCATTGAGTGACATGCAGATGAGCACATACACCACCCAAACAGACAGAAACTGGGTGGAGGCACAGCACACTCCGTGGCAGCAGGATCAGGTGAGCACAACATGCCCAAAAGGACAAAAACAGAGGAAAGCAGCTTCTCCTTTGCCACACTTATCCCTGTCTAGTCAACAGGCACAACACGCAGAAAACACCACTCTATAAAAGACACAATGGGAAAAAAAATACAGAACACCACCATACTTAGAGAATGAAGAAGTTATCTCTGAAGATCCAGCAAGTACCAGCCTCGTACATAGTCTCTCTGAGAAGGACTTTAGAGAGGAAATTTGGAGGAATTTCCAAAGAATTCATGGAATGAATTAAATGAACCCCAAATAAGAATCAAGAGGATATGAAAGTAGAAATAAGAAAACTGCAAAGTGAAATATCAGGACTGAAAAATTTGACTAGGCAAAATGCAAACATCACTGGAAAGCCTCACTAGCAGAGGAACAGCTGCTGAGAATAGAATCAGTGAGTTGGAAGATGAAATGCATAACAACTTCATACAACAGAAGAGGTTGGAAAAGAGCCTTAAAACAAATGATCAGATGATGGGGAAAAAAACTCCAAGAATGTAAACAGATGAAAATGGAAGTCTGGGATAAACACAAGAGAAATAATAGAAGAATCTTTGGAGTCCATGAGGCACAGCAGAAAATCACCATGAAAAATCACCAGTCAAGAACATCATTGCAGGGAAACTTCCCGAATTAAAAGTGCATACAACCAAACCTTGCATGCCTAAAGAGTACCAGCTAAAAGAGATCCAAATAAAAATACCCCAAGGCACATCTTAGTCACAATGATGAATACCACAGTTAGGGACAGAATACTGAAGGCAGCAGATCAAAAAATGAAATTATATACAAAGGAGTACATCCTTAAGGTTTAAAGTAGATTTGTCACAAGCAACCCTCAAGGCCCAAAGGCTGTGGTGGTATATAGTGAAAAAACTCAATGAAATGAATGCTTTGCCAAAAGTAATTCACCCAGCCAGACTTACATTTAGATTTGAAGAAAGAATAAATAGCTTCATGTATAAATAACAGCTCAGGTATTTTACAGACTTAAAACCAGCCTTAAAAGAGGAAATGAAAAGTCTACTTTAGGGCAAGGTTGACCCAACAAACACACCAATTTCCTACAAAAAGATAACAATAAATCCCATGACAATCATCTTTCTCAATATCAATGGAATAAATGCACCAGTTAAGAGATACAGAGTTGCAAAATGAATCAAAATGATTTTGTTTTGTTTTGTTTTTGGACTACACCCAGTAGTACTCAGGGATTACTCCTGGCTCTGCACTCAAAAGTCAATCTTGGCAGTCTCAAGGAACCATATGAGCTTCTAGGGATCAAACATGAGTCAGCCATGTGTAAGGCAAATGCCCTGCTTGCTGTGCTATTGCTCTGACTGTGGATCAAAAAAATGTTGAATCCAACATTTTGCTGCCTGCAAGAAACACATCTGAATAATCAGAGCAAACATAGATTTAAAGTCAAAGGTTAGAGAAAAATCATTTAAAAGGCTAGAATGGCCATACTTAGATCAGATTGTGCAGACTTTTGACTTAAAGAGGTTATAAGGGACATTTTTTAATGAATAAGAAATATCTGCACCTAGAATAAAGCAGAGTCCTAAACATATATGTACCCAATTGGGAGCCGGCAAAATATTTAACACAGATTAGAAGAAATAAATCAATAGCAATACAATAATAGTAGGAGACTTCAACACTGCCCTGTCACCTTTGATAGGTCAACCAAACTAAAATCCAACAAGAATATACTAGCTCTAACAGAATAAATGGAAGAGAGTGGCCTATATATATATAAGGCCTATATATATTTTTTTCCAAGATAGACCACATGCTAGGACACAAAATATACCTCCATAAAATCAAGAAAATAGAAATGATAAGAACTACCTTCTCAGATCACAATGCACTGAAATTAGACATGGATCATACAGAGAAAAACAGAGAGAAAAAACTTTGACACCTGGAAATTAAACAGCTCACTATTGAACAACCAGTGAATCAGAGAGGAATCAAAGAGGAAATAAAATATTTTTGGAAGCAAATGAGAATGAAGATACTAATTATCAGAATTTCTGGGATACAGTTAAAGAAATACTAAGAGAAAATGATATAGCTTTGCAAGCATTTATCAGGAAGGAAGGAAGGTCCTACATAAATAACTAATGACAGCTTAAAAATTGGAAAAGATCAACACAATGAACCAAAAATAGACAGATGGAAGAAAATAATAAAGTTTAGAAAATAAATTAATGAATTGGAAATTCAAAAATCAAAAGATAAATAAAAGCAAGAGTTGGTAAAAAGGGTAAAAGAGATTACTTGGAGAAATTCTTTACCACAAAACAAGATAACTTGGAAGAAATAAATATATTCTAGGTCTCTTATAATCTCCCAAAGTTAAAATAAGATGATCTGGAATAAATAAATGGACCTATCACTACTGAAGAAATTAAAATTCTAAGTAAAAGTCTTCCCAAAAACTGAAGCCCAGACCCAGATGGATTCACTAGTGAATTTTTTCAAACCTTTAAAGAGAGCCTACTGCCAATTTTTTGTAGACACTTCCATGAAATAGAAGAAACAGAAACACTCCCAAATAGATTCTATGAAGCTAGCATCTCCCTGATACCAAAGATCCTCGACACAATTGGAGCAAATAGGATTAAATATCTCATCAAGAAGATTATATGCCAGGACTAAGGAGAATTCATTCCAGAGATGCAAGGATGGTTTAACATATGCAACTCAATCAACATAATATTCATATAAGCAAAAGAAAAAGAAAAATCACATGATCATATAAATAGAAGGAAAGAAAGCATTTAATAAGGTCCAACACCCATTCATGATTAAAACTCTCAACAAGATGGGAATAGAAGGAACTTTTCTAAATATAGTCAAGGTCATTTACCACAAGCACATGGGAACTATTATAATCAATGGGGATAAATTAAAAGCTTTTCATTTGGGGCTGGAGCAATAGCACAGCGATAGGGCATTTGTCTTGCATTCAGAAGGACAGTGGTTCGAATCCTGGCATCCCATATGGTTCCCCCAAGCCTGCTGGGGGCGATTTCTGAGCATAGAGCCAGGAGTAGCCCCTGAGAGTTGCCAGGTGTGAACCAAAAACTGAAAAAAAGAATTAAAATAAAAATTAAAAAAAAAGCTTTTCCTCTAAAATCTGGCACAAGACAAGATTGTACCCTCTTGCTACTCCTATTCAATGTAGTCCTAGAAGATATCACTAATAGCAATCAGACAGGAAAAAGATATCAAGGGCATCCCGATAGGAAAGGAAGATATCAAACTCACACTGCTTGCATATGACATGATACTATATTTAGAAAACACTAAAGACTCTACCAAAAAGCTCAAAGAAACAATAATTTTGTATATCAAACTGATAGACTACAAAATTAACATGCAAAAATCCAGGGACTTCTTATATACAAATAATGATAGACATTATGAAAAGCAATCCCATTCACAATAGTGCCACAGAAACTCAAGTAGTTTAGAATCAATTTAACTAAAGAAATGAAAGACCTATATAAATAAAACTACAAAGCATTGCTCTTTGAAATAAAAGAGAACATAAGGAACTAAAAACATATACCCTGCTCATGGATTGAGAGGATTAACATTATTAAAATGACAATACTCTCCAAAGCAGTGTACAGATTTAATGCAATCCCTTTAAGGATACCCATGACATTTTTCAAAGAAGTGGATCAAACACTCCTGAAATTCATTTTGAACAATGAATGCCCATAAATAGCTAAAGAAATCGTTAGGAAAAAGAAGGGAGGCATCATGTTCCCCAACTTTAAATCGCACTACAAAGCAATAGTCATTAAAACAACATGATATTTGAATAAAGACAAACCCTCAGATATATGGAATAGACATGAGTATTCATAGTATGAGTCTTCATAGGATCACCCCCAGATATACAGCCAATTAATCTTTGATAAGAGATAGAAACAGAAAGTGGATCAAGGGAAGCCTCTTCAACAAGTGGTGTTGGAACAAATAATGACATACAAAGAGAGAGAGAGAGAGAGAGAGAGAGAGAGAGAACACAGGAGTGGGAAAAAGAGAGAACACAGGTCTCTCTCATAAAACATGTACAAAGGTAAAATAAAAATGAATCAGAGGCCTTGATATAATACATGAAGCTATAAGGTATATAGAAGAAAATGCAAAATAATTCATGACATTGAGACTAAAGGCATCTTCAAGGTGGAAACACCACTGTCCAAACAATGAGACTACATTAAACTGAGAAACTTCTGCACTTCAAAGGAAACAGTGACTAGGATACAAAGGTTTTCCACAAATGAGTGAAACTATTCACCTATTATCCAACTGATAGAGTGTTGATACCTAAGATATATGAGGTACTGGCCAAACTCAATAAGAAAAAAGCATCTACCCTATCAAAAAATGTGAAGAGGGGCCCGGGAGATAGCATAGAGGTAAGGCATTTGCCTTTCATGCAAAAGGTCATCGGTTCGAATCCCGGTGCCCCATATGGTCCCCCGAGCCTGCCAGGAGCAATTTCTGAGCATGGAGCCAGGAGTAACCCCTGAGCACTGCCGGGTGTGACCCAAAAATCAAAAAAAATGTGAAGAAATGAGCATTTTCTCAAAGAAGAAATACAGATGGCCAAAAGGCACTTAAAAAATGCTTCACATCACTAATCATCAGGGCGATGCAAATCAAAATAACAATGAGGTATCATCTCACCACAGAGACTGGCATGTATCACAAAGAACAAGTACAACCAATGCTGGCATGGATGCAAGGAGAAAAGAACTCATTCACTGAATTCAGACTGGTGCAGCCTTTCTGGAAAACAATACAGATATTCCTCAAAAAACTGGAAATTGAGCTCCCATATGATCCAGCAATACCACTTCTAGGGATATACCCCAGGAACAAAAGAACACAATACCAAAATGTTCTTTGCATTCCTATGTTCATCACACCACTATTCACAATAAATAGCCAGAATCTGGGAACAACCCAGGTACCCGACAACAGATGCATGGCTAAAGAAACTGTACACAATGGAATACTATGCAGTCATTAGGAAAAATGAATTCATGAAATTTGCCTATACATGGATGGACATGGAGACTATTACATCCAGTGAAATGAGTCAGAGGGAGAGGCATAGAATAGTCTCACTCATCTGAGAGATAGAAGAGAAATAAAAGACAATATAGTAATAATATTCAGAAACAATAATTGTGAGGGCCAAAGAACCAGCCCATGATAGGAAGCTTGCCACAAAGTACAATGCACTGACAAATACTATGACATTGATAGTAAGTGAGAGTATAATGCCTGTCCCACAGACAGGCAGGCGGTGTGGTTGGAGGATGAAATGGAGGACATTGGTGGCAGGAAAAGTGTACTGATGAAGGGTGGTGTACATTCTATGACTGAAACCCAACTACAAACATTTCTGTAACCATGGTGCTTAACTAAATAAATTGGGGGGGGGGGGGGCTGTCACACCCGGCAGCACTCAGGGGTTACTCGTGGCTGTGCTCAGAAATCGCTCCTGGCAAGCACTAGGGAACCATACGGGATGCCGGGATTTGAATCAGGGTCCGTCCTGTGTTGACCACATGCAAGGCAATTGCCCTACCGCTGTGCTATCTCTCCAGCCCACCCCAGTTATTTTTAAATAAATAATAGCAATTAGTTACTTCATAATTATGGTCATTTATTTATTTTTGTGCATGCCAGGGGTTAAACCTAGGGCCTTTTGATGCAAGGACTCTCCCATCTAGTTACATTCCCTGCCCCAAGATTAAATGGTTTAAAGGAGAAAAACACAGGAAAGGTTTACAGAATTGTATAGAACTCACAGAGAGTTAAGAATAAGAATTCATACTTAGATCACAGTCAGCTTAAGTATTTTTTCTTTTAGACAGAAAGCATTCAATTCCCTTCTTATTTATCTCTGTGTTTTGATTATTAATTAATCCACAGAGATCAGTGTACCTTCTACTTCTCATTACTGAAAGCTCCAAGAAGGCACTGAGCTCTAATCAGGGGCCATTTATAATAACTACAGGTAAAGACATTCAGAGATGAAGCTCCTGAAATGACTAGAATGTCATACATACATTCAGTTGAAGAAAATAAATTGTCCTGTTTTAAATCATTCAGAACTTTTTCTTTCCAATTAATCCTTTTATGACACCAGATCACTGATTTTGTCATGAGACCTCCATTCATTCTCTTTGGCAAAATGAGTGCCCCTATTCTATAAATTAGGAGATAGTCTGGGAAACCATTTAAGGTTTATGAGACCATCAAAGACCCACAACTGTTTTTTCGGGGGTAGTGGGACTTTGTGCAGATTACTTACACCAAAAACATAGGATTTAGTTGCAGTGGCCAGCTGCAACTCCTACATTTCAGGTTGGAAACCCGAGTAGGAGTGACTTTACTTAAAACTCTTTATGTCTGTTTCCTTATGACAGACTATATGAATCATACCTCCTTGGTTTGTTTTGAGATTAAATACTAAACACTCATAAGAGACAGTCTTAGAGATGAGGTGCACATTAAGATCTCAGAAAAATTGAGAGCCCAACTGGACATGGACAAAGTAACTATAAAAGAATCTTGTCTTTCTTCCTCTTCCCAGTTTTCATATTTCCACCATATCATTATTAATGGCCACAGTCAAAATATTGAATAAGCAGATTTAGTTGCCTAGAAGGTCTCATGAATGCCACTTCTGAGTAATTTGAGGTTGACAGTAAGAATCAGCAGTGCTTCCAGCTGTTCCCAGAGGAGTCCTCCCCTCGTGCCCTCTCCATTTTCTCCCACCCGTATGAATGCATAAAAACTCGAGACAAATCAAGTCTGTCATTCTCTACTCTCAGCTTCAAATTTCTCATAAATGAGAATCCCCATTCTTAGATCCACGCAACTATGGGATTCTATGAATTCACTATGGGATTCACTTTAAAGTGGGTGATATAATTTACTTGGCTGTAATATAAAATAGGAGCAAGATGGGCATTCAAAGACACACACAGAGAGAGAGAGAGAGAGAGAGAGAGAGAGAGAGAGCGAGAGAGAGAGAGGTGAAAACCAAAATGCATAGAATCTATGTTCAAGGGAAACTACAAGAGTTAGGCAAGGCTTACAATAATAAAAAGAATATTCCTGAGTAATCCAATTGAGCAAACAACTGAAGCAAGGATGGGTAGCAGGGAATCACCTTTGCTGTAACTAAAATCACACATTGGATTATTCCAATCTCCCAACCCATCCCCACATTTTCCAATAACCTTTGGGATGTAAAGATATGGTGCGGCGTTCTTTGATGGCATTGCCCTGGACCCCTGTCCAGCGGGGAGAGCATAACTCTTTAGAACGAGGGAGTCCCTCTCTGGCTTTTCATGCCACGGGGCACTCACCGCAGGGGGCATAGCGATTCGTGGCACCTTGCAGCTCTTTGCTAGTGTTCCTCATGATGGAGAGAAGCGCAGATGAGACCCCGACTCCGAGATTCAGGGGTGAACAGGCCCAACCTGTGCTGAGCTGCAGAAGCCACTGGGTGAGTTGTCACTTCTGCAAACACCTCTGTGTCTGGGGGGGAAAAAAAATAAGTGGGCTCTGGGATCACGGAGAGAGCAGGGACCAATGCTTAGTGGCAGACAGCACAGGCGACGAGTCTAATGACAGCAAGAGTAATCGCATTCATTCAGGGTAGAAAGCAGGAGGGAGAAAGAAAGGCACACACACGACAATGCAGTGGGGAACAGGTTTTGAGATAGTGCCCAGTCCCAAACCCAGACCTGATGGTGCCTACCAGGTGTCTGGGCACAGGTAGGACCCTCCCAGCGCCTTAGCTAGTCCCTCTGGGTGGGTCAGCCAGGCTTACCTTGTAGCCAAGAGTCTCACCAAAGCCAAGTCAGCACCAGGCGGCACCTCCACCCACCCACGTCGCCGGGGCAACAGCAGGCGGGCCACCGCTGAAGGGTGGTGGACAGAAAACCAATCGGGACCTCCTGCGGGTCAGGGACAACCAATAGGGGTTCGGGGTGGAGCTCGGGCTCCTGTCAACCGCCTAGGGCCAGGGCCAGGGCCAGGGGTCCACCCCCAAAAGGGCGGAACCAGCACAGGTAGCCTAGACTGGCTTGCTTGCTCACAGTTGGGCAGAGACCTAGGCAGGTGGAGGCAGGCAGGCAAAAACAAGGGAGCTAAGGAGAGCCAGATGTGGGCAGTGCGGGTTCAAGCCATTAGAATCCATAGGGGAAAGGTGATCCTGGGAAATAAAAGATGTATAGAATTACTAGTCAATCTCGTCTTTTCAAAAAGACATTTTTCTCCAAAAAAGAAAAAAAAAAGTACTGGCAAAATCATCAAACATTTCTGTGACTTGTTTTACAATAGAAAAGGATAAATAATTTTTGCAGGAATTTTGCAGGAATATTTCTTTGGCCAATTGTGACCATTTTTATAAAGACTAGTATTCAAACTCTTGGCTTTAATGAAAATTGTTGGCCTGTCTGGATTTGAGACCCCCCGAGAATTACAGTGTGGATGTCATGGATCATATTCTCGGGCATAGATTACATGTCTTGAATACACAGAATACAAGTGGCTACAACGTGATGGTAATTTTTGTTGCCTTGAAATTTTGAGGCCTAAACAAGCTATTTGGTCAAATAATGGAGACAATGGGTAATCCAAAGTAAGGTTTTTCTTTTAAAAGGGAGTCGTTATAATATAAAACAGTTAATGGATTTTGTTAATGGATTAAGAATATAGAACTTTGATTTCACTGCAGAAAAAGAAAATTTTCTGATGATCATTTGGTGAAACAAGTTTTTGATTTTACTCATAAAATCTAAAAATCATGCAGAAGAAAGGTGATATAGGTCTTAGGGAATACTGATAATAATTCTTGGGCAAAAATAAGATCCCTGGTCTGTAAACTTTGTGGTTTATTCAATTCTCCTGTGACCGCTTTTATTTCATTTCATTTCATTTCATTTCATTCAGCTGGGCATGTCTTATACTAGTCACGTCGTAATGACAATTATGTCATTAAGATTGTTACTAAGAATAGCAAGACATTTCTTTGGCATGAAATGCAACATTATTTGTTTGGAATGTTGGTCATGGAAGTGAAAATTTTTTGTCTTTTTGTGTTTTTTTTTATTTAAGCACAATAATTACATACATGATTGTAGTTGGGTTTCAGTCATAAAAAGAACACCCCCTTCACCAGTGTAATCTTCCCACCACCAATGCCCCCTGTCTCCCTCTTTCCCCATGTCTTTGTGCTTTGAGGCCATGTTCTCATGGTGCTGAGCGTGGCTCAGGGTAAAACCCTCTACTCAATAGGTAAAACACAGACTTTGGCAAATTGAGCTATCTCTCTGGCCCTGTTTTTAAATACAGTCGATCACTTTGAGGCAGGTACTCTGTGGTGGTGTGGTGTTTAAACAGTATGGATGTGAAACTGTTAGAACAGTATTGTAAAGCATTATACATAAATATAAATAGGAAAAATTAAAAAATAGAATAAAAATACCTCTAATTTTTAAATATTTTGAAAGCAGTTGATCATAGGCTTACTCTTCAAGTAATGTTCTCTCATGAACAAGTATCACACTTGATAATCTCTATGTCTTTTTCATAGTTTTTTCCATGCTGAAGAAACCCACATTTTCTTTTGAACGTGTACTTCCCCCCTCTTTCCCTCCTGATCCATATTACTAATTAAATTTTGTCCAATAAAACCTATCTTGCTTCACACACACACACACACACACACACACACACACACACAAATATTTGATCTAGAGCAACTAGAGTTAGTCAAGATTAAAGAGCAGCTTTTTCTTCCTCTGAATTGTGGTAATAAAGAAGGGTGCAGAACTTACCCAGACTAACAAACTCCCCTACTATGTGAAATATTTTTTGGAAGGAAGGAAGGAAGGAAGGAAGGAAGGAAGGAAGGAAGGAAGGAAGGAAGGAAG
>PVKC010052428.1:0-10291 GCA_004027635.1 Crocidura indochinensis | reverse complement strand
ATCTGGTTTCTATACAAATTTCTGGTTATGTTAGTATATAAACAAAATGAATTGTTAAAGCATAAAATGTTGAAAATTCCTAGAAGAGACAAGTTATGGGGGTGGTAATTTCTTGGAGTCACAGTGTCACCAGATTTTAATCATATTTGGAAGCTTCCATAAAGTTGTCATGACAACTCCAAGTCCTCATAAGATATGTGGGTTTGATTTTTCTAATGTAAATGTAACATAGTTGTTTAATGAAGTTGTGGGTCCTCTATCAGTTGTTTAGTCCTCACCTGTTTGGATGCATCTGATTCCAAACAATTTCAGTTCCTGTTATTTTAAAGGTTTGATGCATTTTTAACTCATTAACTTTGGAGTTTGTGTTCAGAGTATGTATAATCCTAGGTAAAACAACACAGTAGTTGTAAAACTATTGCAAATGGAGCATTCTCTCAGGAGAGATGCAATCTCCTGATATTCTCTTGGCCAGCTGTGCATCCCATTTACACTGGCTGGTCTCCCATCTCAAGTTACCTGTACAGAGCAATCCAGAAATGACTTCAATATGGTAAAAATCACAATTCCCTCTGGTATATTTTTAGTGTTGTAACATAGCCAAGGGAATATGCTGGCTTTAGTCAGAGTCCATGGGAATTCTTTCTTGAATTCATTTCTTGAATTCATTTCCTCTGGTGAAAGAATCTCTTCATATGGTGTAAATACTGTTTCTTTATAATAATCACAAGGCATAGTGAAGCTTTAAGAAAAGAGAAGATCTGCTAATGTTTAATCTGCAATTTGTTTGAAAATTTAAATTTAAATTCCAGGTATCAGATTTTCTGGAAAGCATTGGAAACTTTTTCATATTTGTAAAAGGCTGCAGATTGTCTTAACAAGCTATACAATGCAATATAAAAAAAACATTTATTGAGAGCTAACTTTAGAAAGCTATTCTGGACCTTAAAAATAGCAGTAACCAAACAGTTAAGTTCACTGATTGCTTGAAATAGCTTTCTAGTACAAAAGATAAAAACAAGTGAATACATGAGATGATATCAAGTACCAATGAATACAACCAAAGAATACAAAATAGACTAGAAAGAAATTACTTCTGTGCAAACATACAAACATTCCTCGTCTACAACACTCTGATTTTATTTTTTGGAAGTAAGTAAATCCATTAAATTCCAGGCTTTTCCTTACTTCAAAATGGTCAGTTAATGAGTAAAAAAAAAACATGTGTTATCTGACCCAAAGTTGCTATCTTATAGGCTGACAAGCAAGTATCATCTAATATAAAGGTGACCTAAAGCAATCCAAAGTCTTCTCTCTTTCAAATCAAAACAAAGACAGCAACTTGCCAGCATAGAGCTAGAGAAACAGAAGGAAAACATCGACCAGGGAAAGGTCCTTTGAGTAACTTTCTGCTAACAAGTCTCAGGAAGCACACAAAAATACTCATGTTAGCAGAATCAACCCACACTTTCCCTAAGGAGATTCTAGAATAAGCTTCACACTAAAAGAAATACACAGATACTTACTCGGCCTGCTTCCCCCAGCTCTTAGATGTATTTACAGTGTGCAATAAGAGTAGGAATTTTATAAAAACTACTCCACTAAACAAGCAGCACTGGCTCTTTAACCCACTTCCTAGTTTATGTAAGCTCAAAAGAAGAAAGACTATTTAAATATAGGGTAACCACTTGCTTATATATACTTTTAGCTGATTTTACAAAATAAATGGAATGCCACAAACATAATTGTAAGCACTCCACCAAGTAGACTTCCCACCTTCGTCCTCTAATACAAGATCAGAACAGCACATTAATACATAGTCCAGTGGAGAAATATTTCAGTGCACCAAGTTTAGAATGAAGTCGACTTTGCTAAACTCTGGAACAGGGTGAATGTTTCTATTTTATATTCTCTTGGCTCATGAATTCAGTTCCTGCCTTTTAATGTTATTCACACCATGATGACTTTTTCTATCTACATATTCCTCAACTCTTGGTTACATGCTGGTTTGGTTCTTCTATCTGTTGGCCTTAGTAATATTCCTGGAAAACAGTAGATGTCCAATAATTATGTGTTGACTATATTTTAATCTATTAAATCTAAATTAAATCAACTGTGATGCTTTTTGTTCATATGTATAAAGATGGTCTCTTTACATTTTTAATTCATTATCTCAAAATGAAAAATTTTATTTGTATCTGAAAACCTGGTGTTTAAGTTCTATCTTCCAGATATGAAATGTGTAAAAATAAAACACAATTTTATGCTGCTCAATGCAAATTGTTGACATTTTATATTCCTATACACCCCTTCTTATTCTTTATTTTCTTCTGCCTCCTTCACTTACCTGCACATATTTTAAAGCTACTTACTATTTTTCAAAAGAAGTGCCCAGATACTTATGCCGGGGATAAGCTAAAATTAGATATAGAAACATTTTCTCTAATACTGCGGTAAATTACATACTGCTCTATGAGGAGAAGAAATTAGAATTAAAGCAAAAAATAGCGTGCTGAAATGATCCATTTAGTGAGCAGAAGGCACAAGGAAAGAAAAGCAGTCTGACCTTTCTGGGAAACAGAATGACCTCTTACATTCACACCTTTGTTTAAATTTCAGAACAAATGCATTACACCCTTCCTTGTAATTTTCTCAAAAATGGCATGTAGAAAAAACTCTGTACCATATCACTCTCCTTTTAAGGGTCACTGTGCATTAGAAAACATAAAATAGCAGAGGTGAATGTTGTGTTTTTGTGTGTGTATATCTGTGCTATTATTTCTATATTCTTTTGTTATGAATTGTTGGCTGTATTAGCATGTTTTCCACATAATGCTCATTTGTCAGGAGAAGAAAACCAGAATACTGTGTCCCACAGTTCCTGGTAGGAACTAGGATAGGACACAAGTCACAGAGATTGACAATCAAAAGGACTGTGTAAAACCACATTATGAGATCCCCAGTTCATCCAGAAGGCAGGAGGACTTCAATAAGCTTCAGGTGCTGATTAAATATATTTATATATACATATATATATAATAGTATATAGTTTTTTCAACAGATTAAGAAATAAAATGGACAGGGAGATTTTACAGCATCATCACTCAAAGCGAAAATTCTGTGTTTGCTCTCTAATGGCAGCCCACAAATTGTTCACCTGTTCATCTTTTTGTGACATTTTGGACATCTGCTTTTTAAGTGTGTCCAATCTGCCTTCAAGGAGTGGCATCTCTGCTCTTTACTAAAGTCCAAGGGAATGTAGAAACTCACTCAAACTGGAGAGTTCAAACATAGCACTGATGATGTCCTATGGTCTCTTGATCATTAGTGATCTAGGAAAATGATGATAAAAAGTAAGAACATGCACCTTTAGTTCATATTCCAATGCAAAGGGCAACAATGTTCAACACCATCCACTCCATTCAGTCTCCTCTCTCGAATTTCTACTCTAGCCGTGCAACAAAACAAGAGCTTTATAAAATAATTAGCCCTGCAAAACCCCAAAGCTACAATCACCTATCAGCAGACTGCTCTAGAGGCTGTATCACATCAGGGGCTGAATTATGTAAGACCCCCACCCCCGCAGGCAAACATCATAGATGGAAGTATTCTTACTGTGACATCACTTGACAATGGGTGTTTGCACAGTAACAATGGATTAATGAGCTCAGAAGCATGGCCCTCTACTTCAAGAATACTGGTACTATTATAACAAGAGAAAGAGATAATAGGAGGAATTTACAGACAAGAAGAGAGCCATCCATATTGCTTTTCAAAAAGGCTGGACCAGTCTATGTTCCCACCAGCAGTGAGGCAGCTGGTAGGAAAAATGAAGTCATGAAATTTGCTTATACATAGATGGATATGGAGAGTATTATGCTGAGTAAAATGAGTCAAAGGGAGGGATGAATATAGGATAATCTCACTTGTTTATGGGATATAAGAAAATGAAAATAGTATGGTAATAATTTCCAGAGACAATAGAGATGAGGATCAGGAGGACCAGTCCCTCATAAAAAGCTTGCAACAAAAAGTGGTAAATATAGTACTGTAGTGAAGGTTCAGTGTGGCATTGATAGTTGAAACTGTCCACTCTCGACAAAACCCAGGTGCTGAATAGGGATAAAGTGACATGCATGGTACCTTTTCATTAGCAATAGTGCAAAGCAAGGAGAGAGAAGTAAAATGCCTAAACCAGAGGCAGGTGGGAAGAGTGGAAGAGAAATTGGGGATAGTGGTAGTGGGCAATGTGCACTGGTAAGGGGTGCTGTGCATTCTATGACTGAAATTCAACCACAAACAATTTTGTATCAGTGCTTAAATAAGTTAATTGCATAATAAAAAAGAAGATAGTCATCTAAGCCAGAGTAACATACCTTGGTAAAATCTGGTGATGTCTTTTTGTAGATTTCCAACCTCTAGGACCAAGAGGAAGCATCTCCAGATTCATTTGTTACATTACTGACCTGTAGTAGAGTGTGTTAGAGCAACAGAACTTGCTCAGAGTTCTGTACTGATGCTGCTTCTCTGGTGAATTCATAAGCCTCCAAGGTCTTTGATTCTTTTCAGTGCATTTTTATTCTCCTCTTTTTAGGTATCTGCTATGATTTTCTTGGGGGAAATTCCACATTACTCAAAGCATAGAACCTGCTTTACAGTAAAGTGAGGGTGAGCAAGAGGGTTATTAACTGTTTCAGAAAGATATTTAGGAGTTGTACAGGGTGATAGGCAGCCCTATGGAATTCAGAGAGAGGCCCCTCCTGAGAAAAACATTTTCGTCTCTCACTGAGACTTGGAGAGACACTAGGACCCCAAGTCCAAGGTCAGAAGCCATCTCAAATTTGGCCCACTTCAATACTCACATGTGTGTCTTATTCTGCAGCTATGTAACCTCACCCACTGGTCAGTTATGATTTAGGCAGGGCCTCTTCCCATAGCAAGGCTTGGACAGATATGTCTATGATATATTTCTAAATATAGTCGTGGCTGTGTTGGCATAATATAAATCACCATTTCCATTAGCTCTACCTTTTTACCACTGCGGGTGATGTCCCCTCTTAGTCACGGTCATTAGACAGCATCAGTACACAGAGCACCTTACCTGTCATTGTCTTTAGATCATCAATACATCTAATAGCACAGAACTATGTCAGAAGATTTACATATGTTGTCTCCATAAAACCTTATCATCACACCCAGAATGCAGTGGATGACAACATGAGAATAAAGAACTAAGAAGTTAAATAACTTATCCCAAGTCTCACAGCTAGGAAACTGTCTGAGTCTCAGAGAACAAAGTGTAAAATCGCTGTCATCTCAAGATGTCCAAATCTAGAGTTTAACCATCACTTTTCACTTGCTCTAAAAAAATATCTGAAATGCAGAAACTTAAATACATTTGACAACTAAAGTAATTATTTCTGTGTATCAGCTTTATTTCTTTTTCTTTGTCAACCCTCTGGGAAAATACTCAGGGAATTTTTTTCTTATTTTCATATAGTACACCACAGAAATTACTTCCTCTTAGATAAGGTTATCCAAAGGAATAATTTAAATGCCGTGTTAAAATACTCTGTGAATATTGAAACACAGATATAAAGGATTATTACAAAGCTTTGTGTAATTGTAGACTAGTATTTGGAATGCCAGACTAGTATTTGGAATCTTCACTATTTCTAAGCTGTATTGTTTCATCTATGAAGTGAGAATATCAATTGTTAGGTTTTATGAAGACATTCTCTGTTATGACTATGTTTCCATCCTCACCATCTAACCAACCAATATCTTTGAAATAAGCCAGTATTAATATCTTTTTGATAAAGTGATACATAGCATTAAATGTTATGAATATTAAATGACAGGCATATCTTAATGTACTTTATACAAACACAAGTAATTATATAAATATTATTTATATCTTGAAGGATAATAACAGCTCTAAAATACAGGACAAGTTGTCATTTTTCTGCATCTTGGTAAGCTATAAACTGAACCAAAGAAGGTAGTAAAAAGTCATCTTACCCACAATGCAAAGGTCGATGACATTTTGTTGTTTTGATTTTAACTGAGAGACCTGTATTCAACTATGTATCTTCAATCCCAAAACACTTTTCCATACATTACTTATGAGAATGTCAAAAATTAATGATAGAACTGAGAAAAAATTCCCATTTTTGTTAAAGTTTCAGAAACCAGTTCTAATTCAAATTATATTGTAAATGATTCTTTAAGATAGAGATAGTTTTTGATTAATAAGTATTATATTTTGGAAGCTTTTCCTTATTACTCTGGTCATCTGTAATAGTGAACCAAATTATGTAGCAGTATATAATATCTTAAAACAGTGAACCTCAAACTATGGCCCTCGGGCCACATATTGTATTTGCTCCCGTTTTGTTTCTTTACTTCAAAATAAGATATATACCGTGTGCATAGGAATTTGTTCATAAGTTTTGTTTTTACTACAGTCTGGCCCTCCAATGGCCTGAGGGACAATGAACTGACTTCCTGCTTAAAAAGTTTGAGGACCCCTCTTTAAAATAAGCATTTTGATTTACTTTACATAAGATAGGTTGTTGTATTGTTGTCATGGTATCACCATAAGGCAAAAATATCTGAATGGCCTATTTCCTGAGTGAATAATTTATTCATATATTTATGTATCATTATACCTTGACATATCTCTTTGCTTCATTAATCTTCCATAATCTAGAGCAAAGTAATCATTGGGGTATGAAAAATATACTCAAACAAATGATGAGGAAATAAGTTCAGACTTCAGAAGTAAATTTTGGAAAATTAAATCAGTTTACCAAACTTACCATTAAAATTTAATGGAAACAAACAACTCAAATAACATTATTATTTACTCACCATTCTTTGAAGTATGTGATTATTGAATCATGCCCTATAAATGGGTTAATTCAGATTAAAAAATATTTAGAAAGATTTTTATTATGTATTCATGCACTTATTTTTTCATGCCACCACCATTCTGTGACTATCACTAGATAAATTCCTTGGGGATTAAGAGAAGGTTCAGCTCCTAAGAAAAAAATGTCCATGGTCAATTGACAATGCTCATGTGTTTAGATTTTATTATAGCATCATTGGTGTGTACAAACGTACAAACTTACACAAAACATCCCCAGGTAGTCAGTTACTAAAAGATAAATAATCCCCAAGTTCAAGAGCAGAAGCCAGCCTTTCTCCTCCAGAAAAAGCAATATGCCCCCACACTAATTTCCTTTTCTAGGTTACTCTTGGCACTTAAGATCAGTAGTGCCCAATTAATTGAACTGCCTTCTAATTATTTTATGCAATTTTGTTCTAGCTAATAAATGTAATTATCTCAAAGTGAAGCACTGAGACAATGCAAAAACTCGGCATTGTGGTGGACATATAAATAGTGATCAACAAATGCTCAACTTCTCAAAATTGAAGCTTTCTTTTCATACTTAGACGTATAGGAGCCTTATTATTCAAAGCTTGCTGAGAAACTTGATATCTCTAAAATATTTTCTTCTTATTTTTCTTTAGCAAACTGTATAAAGGTCACAAGAGTGACAGGCAGCACAGGAAATTATAGCCAAATCATACAGAAAAGAAGAAAAGCTTTCATAGGTATTTCTAGCATTAAAGATACCCTCAGGGGGGACAGAGAATATCACTTTCATGTTTCAGAGCAAACACTGAAATACAAAGTAAAATACACATAAAATGCTACCAAAATTATACATACAATTGACAGACACTTGAAATGCAATTTTGACAGAAAACTTTTCAAAAGAAAATTAATATTTTCAGATAATTCCATTTTACATGTTTAAGGAAAATATTCTAATCCATTATAAGAGTGGACAAGTAACTAAGGGTAGATAGTGATCTTACACTAAAAACTTGCATGGTTCCAGAAATACAAGTTGTATCTCAGACAAGAAACTGAATTTCATTGCAATTAGTGTATCCTTATTATGAATTCATTCCTGTCTCTCTTGCAAACTAACAAGGCAGATGAACTTCAAATCCATCTGGTGAGCTTAGTGAAGAATTTGGGACAAAATAACCTCATTTCAGAATTGGAACAATAACATTATTCATGAGTTTTTCTTTTTAATAAAATATTTTATGCAAATTCACATGCTTAGAACATAAAGCATCATATTTGCACATCTGCCTAGTAGATCTATACTTATTTCAAATATTTTCGTAGTCAGTGATTTTCCAATAGAACTGTTTTACTCTTTCTTTTGGAACAGGGGGCACCAAGAAGCTAAAGTACTCTCCTTCAAATCATAAGATTTAGGATTGCATTTTTTGGTTTGGTTTGAGATATACGCAGCATGCTCAGGGATAACTCCCGACTCTAAACTCAAGAATTATTTCTGGCTGTTTTCAGGGAAAACATTGAGAAGCCAGAGTTTAAACTGGGTTCAGCTGCATACAATGCAAGCACCCTACTCACTGTACTGTCTTCTGGCCTTGTAAGAATTACATTTTTAAAATTTATTTTCAAATAACAGAAAAAATGATATTGCATTAATTATTCCCTTTAAAAATTCTTAGCGTTCCATGATGATACTTTTTGCTGCCTGAAATATAAGATTTCTTTCGGCATGTATTGGAATTAATTTTACTCTCTTGATGAGTGAAAGATTCCCTAGGTCAGAGTAAACAAGTCAACATCACTGTCTACCTCTGATTCTCTTTTATGGCAGGGCTCCATCTGGTTAGAGCAATGGAATTGGAGATTTGATCTGCAGCTATATTTGCTTAGCAGGTGCATTTTATACTTAGACTCTCTCCATGTGTTGGTGGAGTAAATAGCGGGGGTCCAATGTAAACAGCAGTGGGAAGTACACCTGGGTAGTGGTGTTCTCAACAGTAAGCTCCAACTCTTGGTGATGCCACATTAATTAAGGCAGAATGAACATTCTGCAACAGCTGTGCTTCAGAATCACACACCACCTCCTTTGGAACTACACCTTTCTTCCTCCTCTTGCACAAATTTTATTGACCAAACACTTGTTCCTGTTATAGTTTGAGGCACAATTCAATAGACTTCAGCAAGGCAGGCAAGGTAGAGTCTCCAATAAGTCTATAGGACTTTTCCAGCTTCTTTCTGATTTTATGTGTGGTGGTTTTTGGGCCACAGCTAGTGGTACTGTGCTAGAATCTCTGTCTGCAATCAGGGATTCTCCTAACAGAGCTCTGAGGTGCTAGGAATTAACTTCAAGATAGCTGTGTGCAAGGCATTCTCCTTACCTGTCTATATTAATAGTCAAGCCCCAATCTCCTCTTCATTTACAGTTCATTGGTTTGGAGACACTAATTTTTTAATCACCCAGGATATGCAAAGGCAATTCCGGCATCCACTGTGATTATTTCCTGTATACATGTTCTAACACATTGACCTACCACCACTGTACCCAGTTCCCTCCCCCAAGAATCCAATGTGCCTCTTTTTTAACCTCCTATCCAAAACTTCCTTTTATGGCTCAGTTCTTTTTTTGCATTATTTTGCATTTGTACTTTGTTGCCACGGCATACATAAACTTTTAGGGGAGCTCAGCCCACCAGATGTATCCTCAGATTTTCTTGGTGAGGAGAACTAAAATAACCCCCATGGGATTGCTTTAAAGGCCCACTGTGGATGGCTTTTTCCCCTGAGTGAATGGTCGAGGAATTTCTGAAGAGATGCTTGGCATTACATTTCAGTCATTATTTGGCTATTTCTCCTTTGTAAATCTCAGGCATAATTGTGGCCTCTATCAAATAATTGGCTTAGAAATTCCAGCACCAAAGATTACTATGAGAACCCCTTTTCTGGATAATAGCCAGCCCTAAAATCAAAGACAATACTTTTTCCTCTTTTTCAAGTATGTCCTTGCAGCTGCATTTTCTGGTAATCAAGGGCTTAACCAGAATGCAGATCTTGGCTATTGACTATTGACTCTCCTTTAGAAATAGGGAAACACATTTTAGGGGATTTGGCTCCTTCCTTTACTTAACCTCTAAAACAATAGAACCCAGCCCAGTAAAGATCAACTTCCTAGATATTTCCTACTTCCTACTAATCCTGATTTTGCATTTGAAGTAAGCTTGCAAAGAGAGCTGCCTTGAGTTATAACCATCTCCTTTGTAATTTAGAATTTTTAGTCACACCCATAGTTAAGCTATTGTTACTGTTGTACTTTGCTTTGTGATTATAATTATTAATTCTGGGGGGGGGGGGCAGGAGAGATAGCATGGAGGTGAAGTGT
Source organism: Crocidura indochinensis (assembly GCA_004027635.1). Classification (NCBI taxonomy): domain Eukaryota; kingdom Metazoa; phylum Chordata; class Mammalia; order Eulipotyphla; family Soricidae; genus Crocidura; species Crocidura indochinensis. The sequence continues at coordinate 29 of PVKC010052428.1, read as the reverse complement.
TTACCTTGCATGCAGAAGATCAGTGGTTT
>PVKC010052427.1:0-10277 GCA_004027635.1 Crocidura indochinensis | reverse complement strand
AAGAAGAGAAGAAGAAAAAGAAGAAAAGAAGAAGAAGAAGAAGAAGAAGAAGAAGAAGAAGAAGAAGAAGAAGAAGAAGAAGAAGAAGAAGAAGAAGAAGAAGAAGAAGAAGAAGAAGAAGAAGAAGGAGAAGAAAAGAAGAAGAAATCAAAGAGCAAATCAGAGAGGAAAATGTTGTCAAGCAATGATCCTCTATAGAAGGAAATGTGGGTGATGGGCATGAGATAGTGATTTGTATGAAACTGTACACCTAAAACACAATGCAGTGTTGCCTCATTGTTTAAAAAGTGTCAAAATGGGGCCAGAGAAATGGAGCTGGCGAGGTGGCGCTAGAGGTAAGGTGTCTGCCTTGCAAGCACTAGCCAAGAAAGGGCCACGGTTCGATCCCCCAGCGTCCCATATGGTCCCCCCAAGCCAGGGGCAGTTTCTGAGCTCTTAGCCAGGAGTAACCCCTGAGCATCAAATGGGTGTGGCCCGAAAAAACAAAAACAAAACAAAAAAATGAAAATGGGGCCAGAGAGATAGCTCAGTGGTAGGGTGTTTGCCTTGCATGCAACCAACCCAGGAGGGACCTGGTCTGATTCCTCTAAAACAAACAAACAAAAAAACAGTTTCCTTTATTTCTATTGATTGCTGCATACTTCCATCACATGTGGGCAGCCCTAGTACAGTAAGAAGAGAGAATTCAAGCCCTTCATTACCATCACAAGCTACTAGAAGGCACAGCCAGATTAAGCACAGAAGCTATCACTCATCACAGGAAAGTATATATATAGCAGAGGTATTTCGTGGAATGACTTGGAGGCCCATGGCAGGATTTTGCTTTAGTTTGTTCTAAAACCACACTGCTCCTCGGGGGCTATTGGTTCTGTGTTCAGGAGTATCCCTGGGTGATGCTATATGGGTGAGCTTATATGGTGTCTGGGATGCAAGAAATGTGTCTTAACTCTGGCCCCAAGTGCTTCTTTGAATTCCGATTTGCAGCTGTAGGATCTGCATCTTACTGCCTACTCTCTCAGTTTCCCTATGAGAATGATGGAATGTTGATTATTTTTACGTTAGGTGAATGCTTAGGTTAGATGGTGGTGAATATTATTAAAAGGCTGCATTTAATCTACTGGTAACAAGATTGAGTAGCTAAATATTTATATCTCATTCTACTACATTAAGGAGACTACTTGCTTATTGATTGATAAGCTGGCCATATAGATGACCATATAAACCATCAGATTTGCATTATAAGTCATCAGAGAACAAATATCTTTATGAGCTGCTCTTTACTGATAGATTCAACCCTACTTTTCTTCTCCCCCTTCTTGCTCTACTCTTACTGCACCTTATTCTGTTTCATTTTCTTTCCATACTCTCCGTCTTGTTGCCCTTTGCATGTATTGTGTGGATGCTCCAACATTACTCAATTCATTGCCTCCAAGAGTCCTTCCCTGACTAAGTGTCAGTTAGGTATCCCTCTCTCCACACCCTAAAGCACCACATCACATCAACATAAAGTTTATACTGTGATTATTTTTTACTGTTAGTGAATTTATTGAAGATGGTGTGGTTTTTGGACCACACCCTGGTGGTGCTCCAGGCTCTGCTCAAATCTATAAGGATGCCGGAGATTGAACCCAGGCCTGTCTTGGATCAACCACATGCAAGGCAAACACCCTACCACTGTGCTATGGATCTGGTTCCTGTGAGATTTTTAAAACAAAAAGGGAGGCATATATACCATCCCTCATGCTGGCATGTAGTAAAAGTCCATTTTTCGCAAGTATTTATTGAAAAGCGAGAAAATGAAAAATAAACAAATAAATCCCTCCCCCCAAAAAATAATCACACACTGCAAGACTATGGATACATTGGAATAATTAAATTTTTAAACTTTAAAACCCAATTAGGAAGATAAATCCCAAGCAAATAAAACATTAGATAAGTTTTTACAATATTCAAATAAATATGTAAATACAAAAATAACTCTCTGGCCTATAGTCACTAATGAGAGTTCTAGGAAGCTAAAATTATTGTAGGAAATCAGACTTTCCATAGAGTCCAGAAATCACAGACCCATATATCATTTGGTGATAAGAGAACATATTTTTTTAACTTTTTTTTTTTTTGGTTTTTGGGCCACACCCAGTGACGCTCAGGGGTTACTCCTGGCTATACGCTCAGAAGTCGCTCCTGGCTTGGGGGACCATGTGGGAAACCGGGGGAATCGAACCGCGGTCCGTCCTAGGCTAGCGCAGGCAAGGCAGGCACCTTACCTCCAGTGCCACCGCCCGGCCCCTATTTTTTAAACTTTTAACACTTCAAATTTATGACGCATTTTATAAATAATGGCATGCCAGAGTACAAGCATCAGCTTCTTAGTGCTGATCCATACCCATCTAAGTGGAACTAGATGGTAAGACGCAAGGCACTTTACAACACAAATTGTCCTAGGTTTGATGAAAGGAGGTAAAAGGAGGAAGAAAAGCCAATTACTGCATATACATGTCTTCCTTAAAAGAAATTTTAACAGCTAGATGTATGTGGACTTTGTTACTCCCTTCAGTTGCAAGTAATTAAAATAAAAGGCTGAAGGATCCAAAAAGGTGGTTCCAGCCTCACCAGATGCAACATGAATATCTGATGAAGTTTGAGCCTGGAAGTCTTATCTTGGCAGTCTTGAAGGACAGACCAAGAGATGAAGGGGTCTGGGCTGTGATAGCTACATCTAAACATTCACTGCAATTCTTCACTCTCATTTTTAATCTCTTTTAAATGCAGATAATTGTGTGTGTCTTCCGCTCTCTTTTCTGAATTCCATAAGAGATAAAAGCAACTCAACTAGTTTACAAAACCCTTTAAACTCTTTCTTCTGTTCAGTGATCACTCTTGTGTGTGGCTGTATTTTTGAAAGGTGACAAACAATTTATTTATTAGTTCCATTAGAGACTCCTTACTACATAAGACTGTTCCATCAAGTGACATGGTTCCAGCTAGACTCATACTTTCAGTGAGAAGTGACATGGAAGTTGAAGATTTATAATGCTCGTCAGTAGAATACACTGTCCCACTTGACTAGTGTAATGTCTAATTTATTTGATTTCTTAACTTATTTCACACTTGCTATGAATTTCACATTATAGTCACATCAACTTTTTAAAAAATAATCTTCCTGCAATACCATGACAGAAAGGGAGAAATAGATTTTTGCCAGAGACTGATTTTTAAAAAAAATGCAAAATAGAAATTTTTTCTGGTAGATTATTATAAGTCTTTGATTCTCCTATTTGAGAGAGAAGGGAAGAAACAGGAGAGAAAGAGAGAGGAAGCAATGCTCTCCAATAAGGCAAAAACATCTTATTTTTATATATAAATCTATCTCAGAAATTGTATCATCAATCAACACACGATCTCACTAAGCCACCTGGGGTCATTGGGAATAGATATACAAATAATAGCATCTCAGGGTTCATGGCTGAAAAAGACTAAATGCACAGAACAGATTTGAATTCACTACAAACATTGCTTAGTGGCTTACCTAGAACAATTTGGCTTCATCTCCATTTAACCCTGATTTTTTTTATAAACCAACAGTAAGGATTGGACAAAGAGGAGCCTAACAGAAAACCAAAGTAATGTCAAAAAATCCTCCTTTGGAGGTAGGGGCACAAGAACTTAAATAAGAACATCTGCTATTAACCGCTGGGACACGAACTCTGTTGTGCAAGATGATTTACTAATCAAGTTGTCTATTGGGTGGTGTTAAAAAAGGACAGAACTAAATATCCAAGCCAAAGTCAATAACAATGAAATCATGAGACCCAAACTCTAACAATCAAAACTTAAAATGGGTCTGTTATGTTGGAGGGGTTGAGGTGTAGGAAAGGATAGTGGCATAGGATGTACTCTGGGAACTTCGATGAAGGGAGGTTGACACTAGTGGTGGAACTGGCCCTTGTACATTGTATGTCTGAAACTCAGGTATGAAGAACTTTGTAAATAACAATGGTTTTAAGAACAGATTTAAAGGGAAAAAAGAATCAAGCCATCCAATGACAGTTGGAAATGATCACTCTGGACAAGAACTAGGTACTGAAAGGAGATAATGTGATATGCATGGTTTCTCTTCAGTAACAATATTAAAAAGTAAAGTGTCTAAAAGAATAAAAGAGGGGAGTGAGAGGAGAGAGAAGAAAAATGTCTAAAACCCATAGATGAGTGAGACTATTCTGTATCTATCTCTCTCCCTCTGACTTATTTCATTTAGCACGATACATTCCATGTACATCCACGTATAGGAAAATTTCATGACTTCATCTCTTCTAATGACTGCATAATAAATAAAAGACATTCTTGCAATAATTTTCAGAGACAAAAGAGAGGAGGGCTGGAAGTTCCAGCTCACGACATAAAGCTCACCATAAAGAGCTATGAGTACAGTTAGAGAAATAACTACATTGAGAACTATTATAACAATGTGAATGAATGAGGAAAGTAGAAAGTCTGTCTAGAGTACAGACATGGGTGGGGTGGGGAGAAGGGATATTTGGGACATTGGTAATGGGACTGTTGCACTGGTGAAGGGGAGTGTTCTTTACATGATTGAAACCCAACCACAATCATGTTTGTAAACAAGGTGTTTAAATAATGATACTAATTTAAAAAGTAAAGAAAAATGTCTACCCCAGAAGCAGACAAGAGGTGGGGGGGGGGGCGTAAACTGGGGACATTGGTGACTGGAAATGTGTGCTGGTAAAAGGTATTCATTGTATGACTAAGACTCAGTCTTAAACAACTTTGCAGCTGTGAAAAAAATCCAACTGTATTATGAACAACCTTGTAAATAAATTTTATAAAGTCATCTACTATTAAAATATTTTGATGATATATACATACACAATATATCATATATTAAATATAATTATATGTTTTAATTGAGTACTTGATTACTCAAGAAGCTATTTCAGGCCTTCTGATCTTACAATATGCCACATTTATCCAATATTTCAAAAAAGTATATTTCAGAAAATTCACCAATATAATTTAGGAGACTATAGAATCTTATTCCAAAATAAGTTGGGAATTTACTATTGCCTCTCCCACCCCATCTCTGAGTCACACATCATGACTTTCCATCTTAAAATCTCCAAAATCTCTTATAGCCTCACAATTACACACACAAGCTTTTCACCATGTCTGTGCAGGCAACCAAAACCATAGACACATGTAACTCTCAAAAGAGAGGCCCAACTAGCCTCAAAAACTCAAGGACATACCAGCCTTACAGTTGATCACACTGAGGCCCTTCAGATGATGGGGACAAGTCCTCTAGCCTTGTTAAAGCCCAGGTCCATCCTACAACTGTTGACTTGCCAATGGCCCAGCTTCACCATCTCTCTACTTATCTCTGGAGATATGTTCAGCCACCAAATACTCTAGATCTGCTGGTTTTGTAGCTGACATCCCCAGGGAGCTCTGAAGTTAGGCCAGGTCACCACCATACTGCACTTCTGTATTTCCAGATGCCCTTGGCAGCCATGCCCATGAACCAGAGCCTTCCACCATGTCTGAGCAAGTGGATGAATTCAACAGACTCATGTAGCTGTCAAAAGAGAGGTCCAACTAACGGTAAAAGCTTAAGGACATACAAGCTTCAGGTTGATCACACCAGAGCCCTTTACAGGCCTCTATGAACCATTGTAGTCTTTATATGAACTCATTAGCCCAGTGCTGCAGATCTTCAAATTTGTGGACTACATGGCTCCATAATTTTAATTCTGATTTCCCAATAGAAATACATAAAATATTAAGTTAATTATTTCTAATTTACTTCAGGGAGGTATGGAAACTGTTGACTAGGGTGGAGGGAATGTTACATTGGTGGTTGAAAATTCAATGCCAGAATTAACTCTGCAAACCACAATGTCTAAAATGAAGTAATTAAATTAAAAAAAACTCTTGTAGCAAAGAAACATACTTAAATTTACTTAAATTTGGTAACCCAATGTTGTCTAAATTCATTTACTCGTGGAACTTTTTTGAGCATTGACTATTTAATGAAAAGACATACAAAAGTTCCATGAGCTAAATTGCAAATCTAACCCTCTTTGAAGAGGGTTAATTCTCTTGCTTGAAGAATCATTTCCATTTATATCAAGCTTTAAAAAAATGAATGGGTCAGACTGGATGAATTCTGAAGTTTTTTTTTTCAATAGCTCATACGTTACATAATCCTAAGTAAAATGTTAGGATAATGAAGGTGAGAAGAAGAAAAAATTGGAATCACTTGAAGGACTGGGATGAATGACCAAGTAGGCAATAGAGTATGTTGATAAGTTGGATAACGAGTCTGAACAGGCCCAGACCCTTGATCAACAAATCCATCCTTGCAGGATGATAAGACTTTGCAAGAACAGATAGGCAAGACAGAGACAAAATCAAAGCCTGATCCAGCACTATGTTGAATAGGAGTGGAGAGAGAGGGCAGCCTTGTCTTGTGCCAGATTTTAGGGGAAAGTCTTTTAGTTTATCTCCATTGAGAATATTTGCCATTGGCTTGTGGTAGATGGCCTTGACTATATTGAGAAAAGGTCCTTTCATTCCCATCTTGATGAGGATTTTTATCAAGAATGGGAGTTGAACCTTATCATATGCTTTCTCTGCATCTATTGATATGTTCATATGATTTTTGTTTATCTTTTTGTTCATATGGCTTTTGCGTTGATTGATTTATGGATGTTAAATCATCCTTGTATTCCTGGAATAAAACCTGCTTGGTCGTGGTGGATGACCTTCTTGATGATGCATTGAATTCGATTTGCCAGAATTTTGTTGAGGGTCTTTACATCTGTGCTTATCAGGGATATTGATCTGTCATTTGTTTTGGCAGCATTTCTGTCTGGTTTTGGTATCAAGGTGATGTTAGCTTCATAGAAAATATTTTTGGAAGTGTTCATGTTTCTTCAATTTTATGAAAGAGCCTTAAAAGGATTGGTAGAAGTTTCTCTTGAACAGTTTGAAAGAATTCATTAGTGAACCCATCTGGGCCTGGGCTTTTGTTTTGGGGAAGATTTTTGGTCACCATTTTCATTTCCTCAATAGTGATGGGGCTGTTTAGATATGCTATCTCATCCTTAGTTAGCAGTAGAAGGTTATAAGTGTCCAAGAATTTGTTCATTTCTGCCAGGTTCTCATGCTTTGTGGCATAAAGTTTCTCAAAATAGTCTCTGATTATCCTTTGAATCTCTGCAATAACTGTAGTGGTCTCCCTCTTTTCATTTCTAATCCAGTTTATCAAGTTTCTCTCTCAATTCTTTTGTGAGTTTTGCCAGTGGTTTATCAATCTTGTTTATTTTTTTGTAAAAAACCAAATTCAGCTTTCTATTGATCTTTTAGATTGTTTTCTGAATTTCCATTTCATTGATTTCTGCTCTAAGCTTTGTTATTTCCTTCTGACTACCTATTTTTGGTTCCATTTATTGATCATTTTCTAATTTTATAAGCTGTGTCATTAAGCTATTATTGTTGCCATAGTGATTAGGCAAGGAAAAGATATCAAAGGCATTCAGATAGGTAAGGAATAAATCAAGCTTTCACTGTTTGCGATGACATGATAATATATTTAGAAAGCCCTAAAGACTGCCAAAAAGTTTCTAGTAACAATAGATTCATATAGCAAAGTGGCAAGCTACAAAATCAATGCCTGATCCAGGAAAATGTATGAAAAGTCAGGCACAGGTGGAATAAAGTGAGGTCTATGGAATAATTTATGACTCCCTGAAATTCTATTTTCAAAATACTTGCAAACAAAATAAAAATAAAGTAGAAGCTGGAAAGAGAGTACAACTGGTAAGGCATTTGCCTTGCACATAACTGACCTAGTTTCAATCCTGAGCATCTCCATGTGGTCCCTTGAACCACTGAGTATAAATCTAGAAGTAAACCCTTAACACTGCGGATGTTATCAAAAACCAAAACTAAATAAGTAAATAGCTCTTGCTTCTCTGATGCTATGAATTGAGATGAAGTCACCAACAGCAATTGTCCTTAACCAGAACTATCCTTCAAGCTAAAAAACAGTTTAGAACAGCACTCTTTAAGAGAATTTTCTGTGATCGTTAAAATCTTCTGTATCATGTAACTAGTGTTTCTTGTCTTGCATCATGCAATTATAGAATAGAACGTTAAGCAAATAAATATATAAGTTAGTTACCAGACACCAACAACAACATTTACAAAGATTTTTGCAAACTTACTCAAAGTCCCAATGTAATCTATTAAGTTGACTTTGAATTCCATAGTCCATAAAATCAAACCACACTCTAATACCTTATTGTTAATAGGTATTAACTAGAATTAGAGTGTAATCAAAAACAATGAAAACCCACAGATACAAGGGGGTCAATGACTTGCAAAAAAAAAAAAAATAGAGAAGTGGGGCCCGGGAGATAGCATGGAGGTAAGGTGTTTGCCTTTCATGCAAAAGGTCATCTTTTCGAATCCTGGTGCCCCATATGGTCCCCCGTGCCTGCCAGGAGCAATTTCTGAGCATGGAGCCAGGAGTAACCCCTGAGCACTGCCGGGTGTGACCCAAAAACCACAAAAAAAAAATAGAGAACAAATGCCCGTGGGGATCTCAACAGTCAAGAAATGGTCTGAGTCAGAAGCTTAGGAGTTGAGTTGAGAGGATTGAAAAGTGCTTGCAAGCCCTTCCTCTAAAGCTAACTCACATTTTTTGGCCTTTGTCTCCAAAGAGGGATGCAAAGAAATTGGAGAAGTTCCAAAGAAGAACAAAATGATTCAATTGTTGGATCACAGAATCGCAATGGGAAAATCCTGACTATATTGTGGCTTCTTAATCCGGAGAAATAGAATTTGAGAGTAACAATATCTGCCCTCAGGTATCAGAAGATGCACAATAAGTGGCATTTGCCAGATGGTCCCCAAGCACATGGAGGAGAAAATTACACTTAATATACAGTGAGAAAAGTATTTCATTTTGCCCAAAGGAAAGCTTGCTCTTCAGAAGAAATATTTTAACAGAGAAACAGTTTCATTTCAGTCAACAGAGATGTTGAGCCTCAGGGTCCATCAGGACTTGTCTAAAATATAAACAAGACATAAACTCTGAGCTCTAGGGATTCACTTGGAAGGGCAGAAAAATGACTACACAGCCAATTCCAAACACCAAACACTGGGGACTTGCTAGGAAGGCAACACTCCTCATCTACACTGTTGCCTCCCGCCCTCCCTACAGCAGGTTTGGTACCCATATCCCAGGAAAGAATAAAGCAGCCATCACCAAGAAACTGAAAAGACCCAATTCTTACTGCCCAGGTTCAAAGGTTCAAAGTCAATTGAGGGCCATGATTGTGGCTCATTGGTAAAGCCAATTGGTAAGAACCAAGTGCTCATGAGATTCTTAGTTCAATCCCAATAGAGTAAAATGATGATAATGATAACAAGGAAGATGAGGATGATGATTACACAGAGAAACATTTATTATTAAAGTAACCAGTTAATCTTTTGCCCTAAATTTAAAGTGCAAGATCTATGGGATAAGTCATTCTTACTTTATTCTCAGAACATATGAATCCAAAGCAACATTAGAAAAGAAGGCATGTCTTGTGTACAAAAACTTGCCTTTCTCTGCACACTTCTTTGGTTTATGAGTCAGATGGGGTGACCACCTGATGGCTAATGTAACTTATACCTTCATCTTGAGAAAATAGGCCTGAGCTCCACATCCCACTAAGCTTCTGCACTCTTCCTAGTCAAGTATTCACTTGGTGTACTTGGGGATTCAGTCTCTATCCAATCAGAAAAGCCTCCCCCTCTTGGGTAGAACAAGTGCAGGTTCCCACTGTAACTATTATAATTATACCACAGATACAATCAAGCACTAATGAGAAATCAGAAAAGAGATCATAATGAGGAACAATTGCATATTATGCAACATTAAATTAATTTTAAAGACTATGATGTAAAAATATTAATAAATCCCAATTTATGCACAAAATAAAAAATTATGCCATTTCTAAACCACTGTTTAATTCACCAGGAATTGTTTATTTTATTTACTGTCATATCCATATCATAGTGTACTATACACAGTGTTTATACAGGATTTACACTTGGGCTTCTAAGCAGAAAGACACACCTTAAGAAATATGTCAAGTCTGGAAAAAAAACTCAACTTGACTTAAGAGATGCTTAGTGCCAGAGAGATAATAGTCCAGGTAAAGCACTTGCATTGCATGCAGCTGATCCAAGTTAAATCTCTGGTA
>PVKC010052426.1:0-10274 GCA_004027635.1 Crocidura indochinensis | reverse complement strand
TATGTCCTTCACATATAAAGTGATACATTATCTGTAGACCAAGTGCTTGGAGTTCATTTTTCATTTATAAAACTCAGGCATGCAAATATCCCTGTGCTCTCTGAAATGCAAGCTCAATTTAAGCTATGTCACTGAGGAACAAAGGCAATTAAATTAGCCTTCCCTACTCTCCTCGATGCTTTCCTCCTGACCATACCATTTTATTGATAATTCATCTAAAGAATCATGTCAAGAGAGTTCAAGATCAAATTCAGAGGTTACTCACAATCATAAGTCTCTCTTTACCTTTGGAAGAAAAAAGATGAGATGAAGTATCACTTTTCTCAGTCTTTTACAGATCATACAAACTTTTTCTGGGATCATGTGGCTGAAACCATGTACCCTATCCCAAATTTAAACTTTTATTTCCACCTTAAATATCATTGAGATATATGAGAATGCAGATACAAGAACAAATATACAAGCCTTCTCTTTTACTTTTGATGCTGGCTATATTGTACATCTTAGGAACTTAAATGTGAAATAAAGCCTTAGCAAAAGAAATAAGGAAAAATTACTATTATCATTATTTGCCTGCCCATCATGCAACTGTTTGGTAATTAACATAAATTCAGTAAATAATATGGTGAGAAATTAGTTAATAAGAACTTGAGAATGACCTCTAAGCTACCATCAATGCACTGAAGAGAAATACTGCAATAATAAGATCGAATGTGGTCATCATATGTAACATAAAAATTCTGTTTACCTGAGTGCTTTGCATTTAAAAAGGATCATAATACTAATTCTGTGTAAACTATTATATAGAGACAACTTGTATCAAAATGCTTCAAATATCTCAGAACTATTTGATTGAATCATTTTGATGCTATCAAATTGTAAAGTATATAATTGTAAAGTATGTAAACTATAATCAAACTTTCCCAAATATGCCCGTTAACTCAAACACTAGACAAATGCATAAAATTGGTCATGTGCATTGGCCTTATTTGCGTGTTATTCTGCTTATTCTTCATCCCAAAATGGCTACTTTAATTATATGGTCTTATATGATTATTTTCTTAAGGATAATGCAGCGAATGTTTACTGAATGATAATGTAAAATCATAATCAACTCTGTAATCCATATTTATACAACAGAAGTGTGCCTAAAATTTTAAACATTGCTTTGATTTAGACTGTGGAATTCTGAAGTTTGTAGCTGTCATTTTTTTAACCTTTTTCATCCAAACTCTGCAAAGTAGCAGGGAGAAATGTCAACCAGGAAGCACTGTCCGTCAGACTGTGGCACAGTACAAGCACCTTGTAAATGATTTAATGCCCCAGGGGAATCACTGGGATATTGACACTTTATATTTGTGCACTTCTATGAAAGGCAAAGTGTTTAATGAAATTCAGGCATGTGTCTTTGCATATCTTTACAATAACTGAAATTATTGGTGAAATAATGTGGCTTAATGATCAGGAAAGCAGCAGTTGCACTGGTGTCATAAGATGTAAGAAATGGACCTCTTTACAGAATTATATAATATCTTCCCCCCACTTTTTTCTTTCCCATCGAGTGTCTGCTCCCACTGTAACCAAGAATGGGTGATAGTTCTGCTAAGTGTACAGAGTTGGCAAGGGGAATATGTCTAAATTTGTCTGCCTTATCTTCTGAAAGGGTCATTCTTTCAAGTAGTAGCGTTAGTAATTCACTTTCATTCAGAGGATATGACTTTTTGTTACTTGACTACTCCATTTTTCAGAAATACCTTCAGCTTGTCAATAGGAAAGACCCATTTGGAGTTGATTCACCAAAGAAAGGAGGTTAAAGTCAGAGGCGATTCTTACATTTTCAATAGAGCTACTTTCCCCACCTTGCTTCTCCTGGGCAATTCCCAGGTTCACTCTTATATTCGTATTGTTTGAAAACCATTAACTTTAGTAATGGTATGAGGATTGTGATCTAAAACTTGACTGCAACCATTTCAAAGTGCTAAAGCTAGTGCTAATGCCACCTCAGTGACTAAAGGAACACCAACTGAATTGAAATGTTCTCTTGTTAATGGAAGAAAAAAAAAACCACCTCAACAACTTCTGTGATAGGGAGCAATGACTGTCTCAATGCTGAGAACAGCGGGAGCTCACAGACACACAAAAGTTGAAATAATCATTTCTTGGTCATATTGGGGATAAATTTCTATTAAGAGGTGATTTGGGTCTCTGTGCTATAGGATTCTGGATTCTCAAGAGGAATTAAAAATGCCTCTCTGCAAACCTGGGTAACATTAGATAAAGGATATCTAAATGGCCTGGGGTGCAGATATGACACATTTTTTAATATGTCAGAAAAAAATCAGATTTTGACATTAACTCCAAGTAGTACTAAATCAGAAACCCACATTTTTAATCAACCTAGCTATTTCTATAAATCTATGTTTTAATATTTTTCCTGTCACCATTATTTAAATTCACTTTGACAACGGTGCTATTTTGGATTTCCATATCTAGACCCTCTCTATATATTTGTGCTTTTTATCTTTTTTAACTCTAATTGTAATCTTGAGTAGAAATGGAAATACTTAGAATAAATAATTTGCCTTATACAAAGTTAGCAGTAAAGAAATGCTGACTTCTATTTAGAAATACCTAGCTCCTGCCATTACAATAATTAATTGTGACCTCCCAATTATAACTGTAGTATTTATGACACCAAATTCAAAATTATTATCCTAGAAGAGTCAGATATCTCTTTACAGAAGCAAATAAACTATTTGTATTAATGAATACTGGTCAGAGGAATTGAAAGTATTAATGAATGACAAAAGGTGATACTGCTTTAGGGAATGTTCCTTAAATGTCTCCTAAATATAGCTTTTTCTTTCTTTTTGGGGGACACACCCATTTGATGCTCAGGGGTTACTCCTGACTAAGCGCTCAGAAATTGCCCCTGGCTTGGGGGGACCATATGGGATGCCAGCGTATCGAACCGTGGTCCTTCCTTGGCTAGCACTTGTAAGGCAGACACCTTACCTCTAGCACCACCTCATCGGTCCCAAATTTCGCTTTTTCTATATTAATGAAGGCTATACTAATACTTCTCTTCAGAGGGAAAAATGTATCTTTTCCCACCCCACTGTAAAAGAATGTTAATTCTCGATAATGAGAGTAATGTCAGGATTGGGGGTTCTAATCTTACAAAAAAATCTCTGTATAGTTTTTACATTCAAATTCTCATACAAGTCAGCATTCAAATTTTTACATACCAATTCTTAAACAAGTTCAGCTTTAAAATTGTGTAGCTGAGAAGGTATATTTCTAAACATATAAAAAGTGTTGCATTATGAATAACAATATTTCTTTCAAACTTCTCATTATACTAGAGTTTTATAGATGCCCTGACAAAAAATAAACAGGTAAATTTTAACATTTGTCTATGAGGTGTTTGGAAAATCATTATAACGTTATAATAAGACATAAACAATAGTTCTATTTTTTATTTATAGTGAATGGATATATCTTTCAAAATGCAGGACTACATGCAGTGTCATATGCATTTTGGGCATGCATAAGAAATAACTTTCAACTTATATATTGGTATGTGGAAGAAGAGGGTGGATTAACAATGATATTGAGGTATTAATTATTCAGCTGTACTTCCATGCATTATGAATAATGTATAAGATATTCAACGGTAGAGCAGCAATTCCTATCAGTATTTCAATTCTCTCTACGAATCTATAGGAATACTAGTTCATTAGTATCATAATTAATTGCTTCTGGATGTTCGTATGAAGATTTCATCTTCAGCAATTTTATAAGATAGGACTGTGTTTTCATATGTCTCTGGAATTGGTGCCAGCTGGTTACATGAGACAGAATTAACTTAAGCATGTCAAAGCAGTTTACTTTTATTGGAGAAAAAGTAATAAAATTTTGAACTGTGATGTGTGGCAAACTGACATAGAGAAAATTACTCTCCTTTACAGTTTTTATTCTCCTTTAATTTAATCCCATATTTTTTAATTTACAACTGATAGGTATTTGCCAGCTTTTGTTTAGCATCAGAATAGCTTAATTTAGCGACTACAAGTTAAGGTTATGGAACAATTCAGAACTTATTTCAAATGCAACATTTGGGGTCTAGGAAATGTTATTTCTGTAAAATTTCCTCCACTGAAAATTGAAGAAAATAATATATAAACCAATATTTGGTGTGGGAGCTAAATAGGATGACAATATATTGGTTAAAGTATTGTTGATGCTGTTATTGAAAATATATTTTAGTGAGTACAGCATGGCTGGCACTATGAGAATACCTGAGGCCAAAGTACAACTTCAAAAGAAGAGAAATAAGAAGTTTGTGAGAAAAACAAAGTCATTAAAATTAAATAAAGTGAAATTAAAAGTAAATAAATTAATAGAGTATAATTAAATAAGAGTGAATTATTAGTAAGAATCAGTGAGTAGTGGGTAAAGAGAGAGGGGAACAAGCAAGGTGCTTGCTGAAAAGAAGCCAATCCATGCTCAATCTCAGAACCATACCAGCAGTGATCCTTCAGCCCTACCAAGAGTGATCCCTGAGCCAGAATAGAGAGTCAGAATTAAGATCTGAGCATTTCCAGATGCGACCCCAAATCAAACTCAAATATAAATATATGAAGTCTTGGTATAAAGTACATTTTTTCCCTTATATGCCACCATCAGAGATTCAATTTGCTTCGATCCATATGGTCCTTTGAGCTAGCTGGTAAAGATCCTTGAGCAGAGATAAGATTAAGTCCTGAGCACAGCTGAATATTATTTCAAATCAAGAACAATAAATAAATAAATACGTACATACATACAAATTTTGACTGTTTGTTGAATTTAGCTTTATTTTCTGTTTCTGCAAATTAGAGAACTATTATAAGGAAGATGATTAGGGAGGATGTCCAAATTTTATATATAATGAGGCCATTTAGCAATAACTTAAAATTCCTCCCAAATTAAAATTTGGGATGATTGGGGCCGGGCGGTGGTGCTGCAGGTAAGGTGCCTGCCTTACCTCGCTAGCCTTGGACGGACCACGGTTCCATCCCCCCGTTCCCATATGGTCCCCCGTGCCTGCCAGGAGCGACTTCTGAGCGCATAGCCAGGAGTAACCCCTGAGTGTCACTGGGTGTGGCCCAAAAACCAAAAAAAAAAAAAAAATTTGGGATGATTGATTGAATACTTTTAATAGTAATCAATGATTGAGACTCAAGTGATTGCATAGCAGGTAGGCCATTTGCCTTGCATGTGGTCAATCGAGGCTTGATCTCGATTGTTCCTTGGGCCTGCAAGCAGATCCATAAGTGCTGAGCCAGGAATAAGCCCTTAGAACAGTCCAGTGTAGATCAAAAACAAATTAATTAACAATGAAGCAATAATTGAAAAATACAGGACACAAACAACAGTATGAGTAAGACATTTATAAAAGGAATATTACTTTGAACTAATGAACTTAGCTAATGCCTGGTTGCAATTGCAACATAAGACTTAGTGAGATTCCTGGGAAAGATTGACTGGAAAATGTACTCTAGGCCCAGCTTCTTTCTTGGCTACTAGTAGTCATTTATTCTGAAAAATCACATGAAAAATAGGTTTCGTGCTGTTGAATTTATAGTCATATACACATCTGAAGAAAACTGGAATTGACCAAAAAAAAATTAGGTGGAAATTTTCTTGGGTGTTAATTCATTAGTTTTGACTGAAGATATTCGGATAGGTTCATTGAAAATGGGAACTGTATCAGATTGTCATTAACTAAAACATTGACGTTGAAGACTTTTTTACACATACTAATCAATAATTTTCACAACACTCACTGACAAACTCACAACATACTCACAGATATAAAATCAGCCATCTGAGGAGAAAAAGAGATACAAAATATTTTACCATAAATGATCCTAGGAATAGCTCAGTCCTAGCACTGTACAGTCTGGAAATTTTTCAAAGTACAAAGCAGGAGTAAGCTATGAGAAATGGTGGTTGAGTCCAATCTCCCGCAAAATAAATTCGTAAAAGGAAATATAAGCATGTTAACGATAAACATAAATAAGATAATATTGCAAAAGTTGTAACATTTTGAAGAAAAATAAAGCAAAATTAACTGACAGAGCATTTCAAATGGCATAATGAAATGATAAAGAAAATATGTAAAGGCATCTATTACATATACTATCAACCTATCGAAATTAATAACACTTTTCTTTGACAATACCACAAAAAATTATTAGTAAAATCAGTGAAATTTAGTTGATCAGCAGATAAAAGGTTCTATTTCTTTAAATATGAAGTGAGATCATGTGATGGAAAGATAAAAATATAATAAATATAAGCTACTAAAAATCAAAAGGAAAAAAACACCTTCAAGATATTGCATCAGTGGTGCCGGGCGGTGGCGCTGGAGATAAGGTGCCTGCGCTAACCTAGGACGGACCGCGGTTCGATCCCCCGTTTCCCATATGGTCCCTCGTGCCTGCCAGGAGCGACTTCTGAGCGAATAGCCAGGAGTAACCCCTGAGCGTCACCGGGTGTGGCCCAAAAACCAAAAAAAAAAAAAAAAAGATATTGCATCAGGGCCAGAGTAGTGGCGTAGCGGTGAAGCATTTGCCTTGCACAAAATCCACCTAGGACAGACAATGGTTTGATC
The DNA here is from genome assembly GCA_004027635.1 of Crocidura indochinensis. Taxonomy (NCBI): domain Eukaryota; kingdom Metazoa; phylum Chordata; class Mammalia; order Eulipotyphla; family Soricidae; genus Crocidura; species Crocidura indochinensis. Next base: position 3,613 of record PVKC010052426.1, on the reverse strand, counting down.
CCCAGTGTCCCATAGGGTTCCCTAAGCCAAAAGCCATTTCTGAGATCATAGCCAGGAGTAGCCTCTGAGCATCACCGTGTGTAGCCCAGAAACAAACAAACAAACAAAAAAAAACAAACAAACAAAAAACAAAACATAAAAGAAAAGAAAAAGAAAAAGAAAAAAAAGAAATTGCTTCAGAAATATATTTTTAAAAGAACTGTAACTTTATTGTTATTGATCACTGTATACTACATTAATTCCTAAGAATATTAAAAGTAAATTCATGGTCATTGAAAAATATGAAAAGATTATTTATAGAAAGAAGAAAACATAAGCAAATTTTCTCATCGATAAGATGCATAAATGACTGAATAATGCCACAATTCGTTACTTTTTTTCGTGATAACTGTGATTTAAAAGAAGTTATATAAAGAGTGGATCACAGGTTAAAAGCGGGAGAAGGAAGTTATTGTAATTATAGTTTATGAAAAGGAAATTTGGGTTTGTTAGGTTTATTATATTTTTCTTTTCTTGTTTACTGAGATATTTTATTGCAGTTACTTACATTTCTCAAAATATTTTATAAATAAATTTCTCAAGAATAATGTTAATAGAAAATTTTAAGAATTATTGCTAAAAATTAATTTGGAAGGAAAATAGCAATTCATATGAAAATTTATTATTATACAGTACTCACCGTTTACTTGACAAATCAGTGTCTTGGATTATAAATCTTATGAGTTCTGCGTAAAGAAAGATCACCATAGATTGTTTTAGCTAACTGAAGTTTCCACAGAGTTCAATCCTATTGGAAAGACAGAAAAGGAAATGGCAATTCAGGTGGGATGAGAGAAAAAAGCAAAATGGCAGAGCCATAATATAGCAAAATATTTCATGGGGGAAATGTTAGATTAATTTTACAAATATTCTGACATTCTAATGGCATATGCCTATATAAAATCTTATAGAAACATGCTTTTAATGTAAATATTATGTTTTGTACCTATTTTACTTCAAGAAAGCTGCTTTAAAAATAATGGTGAGTCTATAAAAGCACACTTAAAGGAAATTGTTCAATTATATTTGAGGTAGGGTCTTTAACTCCAGCAAATGCACAGTTAAAACCAAAATAGCATAAGGAAAATTGAGTGGTATGCCAAAGATTTTTTTGTTTGTTAATGTATCTCTGCAAGATGATATCTTTAAAGCTTGTAGACCACCTTTATTTACTCTCCTGTATATAACATTAAGGAACAAAACTTTTGACTGAAGCCAATATAATGTATCCCTGAATAATTTCTCTTCCTGAAGAGTTTAATTCACAGCAACTATTTTGATGCAAGTGGCTAAGTTAGGCTGTTTTTATTCAGAAAATTTGGTCACTTTCTATAAACAAAAAATACTGTGTTTTCAGCATAAATGATTCAATTATTTGAGCCCACACCTAGTGCTGCTCAGACTTGCTCCTAGACCTGGCTCATTGTTCACTGTGGCAGGGATTCAAGAATATAAGAGAAGATAGGATTCAAACCCAAGTCAACAGTAAGGCCAACTCTTTTTCTTATCATTCTGTCCCACACATGTTCTTTTTAAGTATATAGATTAAAAAAAATTTCTTGGAAAATTTTCTGTAGTTTTTGGTTATGTGTGTATATTGTTTCTTTATAAAAATACACCCAGATTCATGTTATATGGTTGCTCATTTATCAGCCAGACATTGTATTTTGTATATTTTTCCCTAGGTTATGAACCCTTTTGCCTTTCTCATTAAAAGTCATTAATTTGTGCTTTGTTTTATCTTACTTTTTTATTTTCTAAGGTAACAGTTATTTGGAGAATATTCATTTGCTTAGGGAGTTAAATCAAACATTTGGTACTTTACTGGAAGATACTAAGAATAAGATTGAAAGGTTCTATTGTTCTAACATGAGAAAAGTATTTCAACGTCCTTTCTCTACTCTCCAACTTTTGTAGACTTGCTGACCCAATGATTTGATTTTAGAAAACATATGCCAAACGAATAGAGTACGAACATGTACGAATAGAGTACAAAATGTACAACTTCTGATTTCCTTCCTGCCAAATTTGCCAAATTACAAAGGTAATTGATATTGGTATCTGCAAAACAAAAGGAACGAAAGAATTCTAAGAGATAAGAGATGCCCCCAACATTTTACAAGAATGAAAAAGAACTTTTATTTACAAACTCTTTACAGCCTAGATTAAAACACTATCAGTAGAATTGTCTCTGAATAAATTAAACAAAGGCTCTAATGCCTCAAAAAGCATTGTACTTGCTTAACAGTAGAAAGACCAATAGTAGCAGTTTCTACTCTAGTTATAGATAAACTATTTTATATAATAACTCTAGAACTAGACAGTGAGTATGCAAATGAATGTGTGAAGAGACAGGAAGAAACTAAACTGCATTTTGCATGAAAATATGTTTGAGTTATGTTACCTATTTTCTGACATATTGCATATTAACTTAGGCCTTATGAGAAAATATTTTAATAATAATGTGTATGGTGAAATAAATTTAGACTTAACGAACTTAAGTGACATGACAAACTCTGTAATTAATGTGACAAATGTGGGATTTGAAACCAAGTTGTTAATTCTTCTGTCTCATTTAAATTTTATAATATCTTAATGTTATCAAGAGAACTAGACACAGTTTGACTTTATAATTACTACACAAACCATGCTTCTCTTTGAAATAATCAGGTTTATGTAACTTGCTATGTAAGTATAAAAAAAGTATGTGAATAGAAACATATTGGTCAATCCATTTGATTTATTGTTATAATTAATCTTTCTGCTCCCTTTCCATTTCTTCAAAATTGTGCAAATGAAACCTAACCTTCTTGATTATCTTTTTAATGAAACTAAAATGCTTTCTCTATGAGCTACAATCCTAAACTAGGTAGAATAAGTAAAGTTGAATAAGAAAACTGAGAACTTCCATAGAAAAATCATTCTCATTGGGCCTGGCCTGAGTTTCATCCCCAGCATCACTATGTTCCTGTGAGCCACACTCGAAATTATCTGAGCACAGTGCAAGGAGTAAGTCTTGAGCACTTCCAGATATGGTACAGTAAATAAAATTAAAAAATATCAAAATACAAGGAAAACAATTATTCACTAGATTATGGTTAATTCTTTTTTAGCAGATCCTTAGAGGCTTTAAAAAAAATAAACCAGTTAGAATAACAAAATTTTGAAGCAAAATCTGTCCATGCTACAAGATACATATCAATGCAAAGTTGAGCGTTCTTTGGTAGATGTTATTCATTTTCATTTAAATTCTTACTGGTTTCTTCCTTCTTTGCTGTCCCATGAATAGAAACATACTAACTCTTGGGACTGTTTTTATTGCATCTCTGTGGCAGATATGAAAAATTATAGTGAGATCAAGTCCTTAAATTTGCCCTATAATATGTGTAACAAAGATAGTCTATACCCCTCAAAAGAAGACCTTGTCTATATGACACTTTCTCTTTATGGTTCTTGTCTCCTTTTCTCCATTTTCTTTAAGCCTCGGAGTAATAAACTCCCTATTTGTAATACACAAAAATTCCTTTCTTTGAGTTTTCTATATTCATCAACACCTTTGTAATTAATTAATAAA